>CAAKHC010010746.1:15976-62075 GCA_901007825.1 Macroramphosus scolopax
ACTTGTTGTCCCTAATGACAAAATATATTCAATTAAAGGCTCCAATTCTTTCACTTGCATGAGTTTAAGAATTTTGAAAATGTATTTAAGACAACTTTCTTTATTCTTTCTTGAGGGAAAATTGGGTGTCAGGTGCCTCCCGAGCGTGTCTTGAACCAGCAACCCTCCAATAAAAAGTCCACTTCTCTAACCTCTAGGCGCCGGCTGCAAGACATCCATTGTTTAATGTCTCTGGAATTGGTCATCGGATTGCTACAAAATGAGGTACAGACATTTTTAACCCACGCAAGATGAATTGTAATAACTTTGGTGACCACTGGGTTAAATATTACTCTTGTCAAATCGTTTTATTTACGACCAAATACCAGCAGAACCACCGTTCCCTTTAACCTCTGCTGTACTTCGTGTTTAAACGTAAGCGTGTTCGAATCAGATGGTGAACACGGTAAACGTTACACCTGCTGAACATCAGCCTGCTGCCAGTCATGTCCCGTATCGAGACAGGCACGTCTCAAGCAAGTCCCAAACAAGTCCTGACTCCTTTACAAATGCATCGCAATTTCAAAACTTCAGGTTCATGAACAGTTTTCCGTTTTACATCTGCTATCAATCAAGGAATCACTCGGTGTTCTTTGTGCACCTCAAATGTTGAACAAGGTGGGAAATAGTTTTTTTTTGTTGTTGACGATCGCAGCAGCAGCAGCAGCAGCAGCAGCAGCAGCAGCGTAGTGTTTGCATGTACAGATATTAATCTTTGGAAGCATGTTTCCAGCTCTTGAAAGCTGCAGGGGGGGAGTCTGTCTGTTTGCACCGACGTTGAACTTCCATCGCCGAAGCTGCTCGCGCAACGTGATTGGCAGCTGACAGGTTGATCCAACGTTTTTTTTATGGCCTACTTTTTTATCAGTTTGGGCTTTGGGAGTTTATCAAGTCTATTTCGTCATAACAATCAAGTCCAAGACAAGTCGAGTCTTAAGCCATCAAACGTGTGACGCGCATGAGTCCTCGATTTGACTCTGCTGGTAATATTATTCAGCTTGTGCATCGCAGGGCTGCTAGCGTGACTACGTCTTGCTCACAGCCGTGTACAGGTGATCGTTTGTATCCTCGAGGGACGACAATAATTAATCTGTAATATTTGCGGTCATGAGCAGCGGGGGTGTGGCATCATACCTGACATCTCCTCAGCTGGCGCAACGCATTCCACACAGACGACTTGGCTCTCGCAACCAACCAGCTAAGGAATGCATACTGCCTGCTCTAAGTGGATTTAAGTGAGGGTAATAAATTTTCTGTGGGCGAGCAATGGGCAGAGTTGTATAATGATGAAGAGTTGGGGCTTGCTTTGGAAGAAACAATGTCACCCAAGTAATGAGTTGGCCTCAAGTGTTTGTTATTTTAAAAAGACATTTTTCCTCTTGGAGGTGCGATCGTCATGTGGACTGTGCTGCGGCATGTTTCTGTGGAAAGGAAAAAGGGGATTTGTTTTTGGGATTCCCAAAATGCTACCAATGAGCGAAGAGGGCCAGAATCCCAAAAATAATAATGGATGTGAAGTCGGTGAATGAGGTTATTTCTTCTTCATATTGGCGATTGTTCCAGTATTTTGGGGCCTTGGATAAAGAAAACACCCTTCACTTGGGTCAACAAACACTATAAGCAGATTTATAGCCATAATTGCTTTCAAAAAATGAATTTCTATTTTGGCTAGTCAAGCTCAAAACCCCTCTCGTGATTTATGCACCAGAGGTGAAAAGTAAAATTACTTTTTTTTTTTTTTTTTTTTTTTTTAGCCTTGATGGAAATTAAGATGTTCCAGCGAGCGCACAAGAACGGGCAGGAATCACCGCATGCAGTGGAGTTAAGGCATGCACATGACAACAGGTATGCCTGGCACTAACCTAACAACCCTGCTGCTGTTCTCCTGTGTGAGGGAGAAGAGAACAAATAAATGGCAAACAAACAAAAGTGTTCACCACATCTTAATGAAGAGGTTTGGAGAGGCGTTTTCCACGGTGTGCACGCGCGCTTACCTGCCACACGTGAACTTACCTAAACGCCTGAGGCTATTTAAAGCACACCGTCGTCCCGGAGCAGCATGTTGATCGTTGCCACTAGTCGATTACAGCATGAGAGTCTCTTTGTGAGATGTCCTGACACGATGTATAAAGTGTTAAACAACATGAGTTTTACTTACCATAAGTAAGTAAAACGCTCTTGTTTACATAAGCCGGAAAGTCATCTGACGTTACATTATTGTGCGTTAACTTGCCTCCATCGTGGCAGCTCATTTATTGCCGATCTCCTCCGCATGAGACGAGGCGTCCATGTGCAAATACAGTTATGCAGGTTGGCACAGAACTCTGAAGGAATGTGCTGCTCGTCCTTTTTATTGAATGCATAAATTCAGGAAGTCCAAACATCGTCCGACAGTGCTCACTATCCAGGCGAATACTCCAAAAAAAAAAAAAAGCATGTTGCCAAAGGTAAATGTGTGCACTCAGTCAATCCCACTCATCCATGCTGGGACGATACTTCTGTCAGTGTGGCCCTCTCAGATGGAATTACTGTCATAGCTGCGCTGATGACTCTCTTCAGGTGATAAAAGAGGTGTTGATACAGAAGCATCTGGCAGGCTGCTGGGCTCCAGACAGATTCTGCTCTCACCCAAATCTATCAAACCACAGACAACATCTGTTTGGGCCCCTAGATTAGCCTTGTTAGCTGTTATTGTGAATGTCAATGAGCTCGTTGCCTGCGCAGGACAGAACGCTGGTGTTGTTGACAAAACCTGAGATTAATGAGAAACTCACAGGAGAGGAAGGTTCCTCCAACGCTCGCCTCAAACGGCAACCAGGGGTTTTCCTGAATACGTTGCCCAAGGCTTGTTTTTCCCAAGGTTTTGATTGATCACAAGGGTTTAGGGAGGAAACCCTCACGATTGAATGCAAATCTGCAGAGAATAAACCACAAGAGCTGCTGGATGCCAGTGGCACCGAGAGTGTTGAACACCGTCGGAGGAGCTACGCCTTCTTAATCAAGATGTTGACAGAGCTGATAACAGACACTGTGACTCGTATCAAAGACGGCCGATCGTTTGATTGATGGCAGATTACATCCAATACTGCTATCAGGAGGATAAAAGTAAACATTCACACACTAACTGTTTCTCCTGTTTTGTCAATGTCTCTCACACACACACACACACACACACACACACACACACACACACACACACACACACACACACACACACACACACACACACACACACACACACACACACACACACACATGCAGACAAACGTCTGTCTCTCAGATGTGGCCAAATCCCCAGAGGGACCGAAGCCATTTTTCAAGTAATTGTAAAAAACCTGCCTGACTGGCTTTGAGGCCGCTTGTGGAAGGAGGGACCGAGTTTTTCTTTCATTGTACAGTAACAACCAACAAGTTACCAACGATCCTTCCACCTGCCCCACTTTCAGCCGTCGTGCCCTAATTTATCCGTACACGTTCAACTTCCTATATTCATCCCTCTTCCTTCTAAAACGTTCCACAACAGGATCGAGCTGAACATTTTTGCACTCGTCCAACACACCTCGTCGGATCCTTCGTCTTAATTCTGCACACATCTCCACCTCTGCTGCTCATGCATGTGTTAATGATCGTGGAATTTTTCCATTATCGGGAAACGCACAAATATATCATCGTGAGACCCGGCGCTGACAACTACAGTCTGCTCAGAGAGGGACATTAGTGGATCGGAATTGGCCCCGGGACACATCAGTACAGACTCGGTGAACTGACACTGTCTTTGGGGTGTACGGCAGCAGCGCTAGCGGAGGCAGCTCTGAGGTAATGTTTGTCTCTGTCTCTCTTCTAGATAAACCTGTCATTAGAGGCCTGACAACCCTGTCACATCCTCACTCCTTCTTTTATTTCTCAATCAATCAGAGGAGGACGAGGAACTTCACGAGACTCCAGATTGGTGTTGTACAATGTCGAAAGCTGCAGGCGAGACCCTTTTTTTTTTTAATATATATGTATATATATATACTGGTCCCAGACTGTAGGGGGCAACTGTTACATGGTTTAACATGTTTTCTACTGTTGCCTTTGAACGCCTGCCACCTGCAGAGAAGCTTCCACCTGTAGGCAGCTCTGGTGTGGACGTCTTCGGCTGTCAAGCTTCATCACCATCAATCATTCATCAAGCGTCAGCGAGAGCTAGTCTTTTTGTTTATTATTTCTTTAATAGTATTTCACCTTCAGGCGATGAGAACGATCTGCTTTAATGTTGGTCAGAATAGATCTGAGTGAGCCGGGGGGGGGAGGTGAAAATGTTATGACATAAGGCCTGACTTCAATGCTGTTGTCCAACATTGAGAGCTGCACGTCCAGAAGTCGCCTGTAGGGGGCGACTGTTCCTTTGGATTGACTCATGACCGTTCCTCTCTCCTCCCTGCATCCCGACCTTTATCAATCACAACAGTTGATAGGCTTTTGTCTTATCTGCAGCCACTCACACGCACGCAGATATTGTGATGCGTCAGCAGTTTGGTGTCTTAGCACGTCTCTTACTTTGAAGGCTCGCCACCTGTAGGCGGCCCTGGTGTGGACGCCTTCAGCTGTCAAGCCTCATCATCATCCCTCTTTCATCAAGCGTCAGCATGAACACCACCAGTCTTAATCATTTTTCTCAATATCATCACACCTTTAGGCAACGAGAGCACTCCTTTGTGATGTTATCTAAATAGCAGATCTTAATGAATGTTTTCTCACCGACGGACTCTTGAGATATTCCCCAAAATCTCCCTTTCAGACTCGGATCATACAAACATCATTCCTGCTTCTCTTTGGATGTCTCCTCTCAGCGGAGGCCGTCAGCTCAGGCCGGACGAGGTCCTGCTACCACTTCCTGTGAGTTCCTGACACAGCGGACGTCGCTTGGTTTGACAAACCCGTCCTGTCACCTGACACAGATCCTTTTGGAAGAGCGGAGATTTATGAAGAAAGTTAGCAAGTATTCCCTCCTTGGGAGCCGTGGCCGACATCAGATCCTCCTCCGGAGCATGTTCGTCCTGTAGGAGATACACTTGGGAGATCCTCATATTACAAGGTTCCCTCTGAGTATCTAATATCATTGAATCTGTGGCTGCCACAGAACAAAAGGCCTCCGCCTGTCATAGTATCAGGCTTTCATCTGGCTTTCATTCTGGATTTCACAAGGCCAAGAGGCGACAATCTAATGAATGACCAGCCAGAAAACAGCAATATAACATCCCAATCACCATAAATCAACATACTGTAGGTAGAAAGCCTCTGTAAAATCATTAAAAGCCGGTGAAAGTGAGATTTTCTCCACTTGGTCGCTTTCTTTATCCCCGTTTCTCCTTTGTCCCTATTCTTTATCTCATTACCATCACTGAGGCTGACCTCCGAGCCGAGCATCCAGCTGTGTTCCCCCTGCCCTACAGACAAACCTTTGCCCCGGTGTTGAACCGGAGGATCATCTACCACTGTCACTGCCTCATCTGCAACTGTCACGGGACGACCTCCACGACTCCGAGGTCATCCGGTGCACATTACCTACTCATCTCAATACCATTTATATCGGTGAGAGGGAAGCACGTTCCATTTCGCATGCATTTTCTGCAGCAGAGGGAGGTATGGGAGCAGAATGACCTAAGATACCACCCGGCAGACATCTTTAGGCCTTTACCTTGTTTACAGCCAACACTGGCTTTTATTTACAGGCAGCCGGAGACGTAAAACTTCACACAAGCGGCTACTACAGTTCATGACATCAATGGTGTCGCAATCCGCAGGCGAGGGCCGGCCGGTCTGCCAGCCACCCGTACATACACATGGTAATTGCGCAGAATGCGTGTTGTTGCGGCGGAATCTTTCCCCCTTTCAAAGTCTTTTCCGCGATACGTGAAGATAACGCCATTGAAAAGCTCTGACTTCAAAACACTTATGTCACCAGCATTGTGGGATACATATCAAAAGAAGTACTTTCAGGTATCTCTTTACTCCGTTGGGTTCGCAGGTGAGGGTGTTTCCATATCTTGGCAATGCATGAGTGGGGAGAGAGAGAAGATTAATGATATAATAGCTCTGACCACACGGTTTAGTTATTTAAACTGGCAGCATCAGCTCAAATTGTTTCATGGGTTTCTGCAATGATACATTTGGCGGCGTGTCCGGACAAGTCGATGCGAGATGCTAGAGGAGAGAATTCATTGGAACTCCCTCTGAGCCGTTTCAGCCAAGACACGGGAGTCTGGAAGCTATGACACCATCAGGAAAGCACACACAGAATGTTTACTTCCCAGCAGCTTGTTTGTGCACCTTTTCCTTTGTTGACAGTTGAATGAAATGATTGCCTAATAAAGCGTGTAATGCCTATTTGAATGTTTCCATTTGGATGCAGCTTTGGAGGACGCCGGCCACGTCTTTGTAACAGAAGGGCCGCCGGTGTAAGTGACTTTCATGACGCTGGATGAATATCAGTGATATTTCCTAAGCGTCTTGTAGTGAGTTTGGTGTTTTTATTCAAAACATCCTGTGTCAGGACGCCCGAGACGTCGGAGGATTACTGTAAGCTCGGCTCAGGTGACGTCTTGTGCGGAGGGTGGGCAGGTATGAGGGCCCTCCATAGCCCTGCTCCCAACCAGAAGAAGGGAACTGTGTCATAAAGGGTGCAAACATAAGCATAATTGCTTATTTGAAAAAAAGCTTTTAAAGGCCGGTTAAGCAGGCTGGTATGTTGATTCAAATCGTTGTAACTGGCTCCTTCGAAATCCCCCCGGAGAGCTGATCCAGCCTGTGTTCTCCCTGAGTACCTTAACTCCACTGACAATACCTCGGAGCTATTAGACCACCGTGTTTACCTGCAGAATCAGATAGACCCTGGGAAGCCAGATAGACCCCGTGAGGCACAAACAGTTGTGAGTCTCTCTTGTCGGGAGTGGATATTGTCTGCTATCTGCGGCTTCCATCGCCGAGCCTCAAACACCGCGCCGTTAAGAGAGTGCATGAATGAGCTCTGCGCCCGTACAGTATCTCTGGAATCACATAAAGACAACCTTGTGCTCTGCAATTTACTGTGCAGCGCTCAGGTGCTTGTGCATGTCTCAACCAGAGGAAAAACAAAAGTATGACTGACATAATCATGTGTCAGAAGATTTATGGTCAGGGAGAACGAAGGGGAGAGAAGAAACTGGAGAGCCCATTTTCTCGCTCCTCCTCCTCCTCCTCCTTCAAATTATTGTCTTTAGTGCTGTCCACTTGCTTGAGTGAAACGTTGGAAGCTGTTGAGTTCACAAAAACACGGAGCCTTCAATGAAATGATTCACCGGTGGCATGCTTTCAGGACTCCTGTCTTCCCTTTGTGGAGATAAAGATGCTATCTTAGCTGCGATTCAGCCAACGTCATCCGTTTTAATTTCAGCCATAAATCTGGCGCTGGCGCAGTCAAGATCGATCTAATGATAAAAACCCCGGCTGCAGGACGGGTCTTGCCGGAGTTTGTCTTAAAAGACTCGTTCGCTGGCTTCGGCGTTAATTACTGGCTGGAGCACGCGGCTGCTGCACAGACGGTGTAACAGGTTACGGGAGCAGATAGGGAAGCTGTGGAGGGCCTCCAGCAATAACACAGGGAGCCAGGTCGGACCGGCAAAACCATAAATCTGCAGCTCCCGCCGATTCCCGACTCCTGCAGGAGGAGCGTGTTTGTGTGTCGATTTGTGTTCTTATAAACAAAACTCCAAAGGGAGACGCAACCAAAGCGCACAGCAACATGGATATTACACCCCCGAACATCTTGGCAGGGGCCCGGTCCTGTTTATGGAGAAACACACCTAAGAGTATAATTAGCTTTCCAGTGATCCCGCAGGGTGTCTGATTTAGGCTGCGATATCAAAGAAGGTGGTGTTTTGTGCTCGTGACTCAATGGGGATGAAGCGACTGTGGCCGTTGTGTGGTGGTGTTTTGCACCTGACTGGAAAACACTGCAGGTGGATTATGGGGAGCAGCAGCTTCAACCACAGCTGTGAAGATGTATATTATATTGCATTTAATGATATAGCAAAAAAAAAAAAGATTTATTCTCTGTATCTAAACAGGGTTTACTGCAGATTACTGCGAGCACGTGACCTCGGGGTGAAAGTGCACACAAAACCTGCAGTTTAAGTTTAACCAGCTCCTGCAGCAGCTGCCTCCGAGTCTTTTGTATCAATATTAGAGAAAAGCTGACAGCTTTTGTCTCTTATTATCCCCCTTCACGTCCCTTTTTTCTTCTTTCTCCTTGGCAGATTATCGCCGGCATTGACGCGCGATCCCGCACATCGACTATAATTTACATTCTGTTTCTCAGCTTCTTCAACGGGGGGGGGAAGAAAAAAAAAAAGGGTTTAACTAGGAAATCATCCATGTGGAAATACAGCACAGGTGAAAAACTTTACAAGCTACAATCCCAGAAGATTATTGGGAGCAGGTTTTCCGTCAGCACCTCGGGCCCGTCTCCTCGCTCTGACTTCCATGAGAGTGGAATCCGTAACGACTGTGGGCTTTAGCATCGTTAACATTTCCCTGACACGTCGGCCTGCCTCTCCGGGAGACTGCCCTGCATTTTCTCCGCTCGCATTTGGGTTGTTGTAGCAACTAGTGGCCCAAGGAGTGAATGAAGCAGATGTGCGAGTCATCTATCACCTGACAGCTCCCACTCCCCCGACTGAGCAAGTCATCACCGTGACAGTCTGCCCGGCCGGTCTCATCAATTACTCTGGTACCCGACTATTAGAGCACAAACACTCTTCTCCTCCGACACATTCAGCCACTTCCCAGTCTGCAAGATGGGCCCTCAATTAAGCCTGAATAACTTTCCCCCCCCTCTCAAAGAACGTCTCTCTTTCTGCCGCCAAGCAATGCACACATTGTACTTGTAGGACAAGAGATTTACCGCCGCGGTGGCCGTATGATCGAATATATCCATCCTATCTTAATTAAGAGGCGCTGACGATTATTCAAATCACAACAGAGCTTCCTTGAATGAAGACGTCCTTTTGTGTTCTTTGGAAAGTAAAAGCAACGACTCTAAAGGTTAATTGAATTCTATTTAATGAGCAATTGAAGGTAATTTATGTCGTTATATATCTTTTTTCTTAAATTCTAAATCTTTTTGACTTTGACGCCCGAGCACACAACAGCTGCTCAGGTGTCCTTTGCAGAAAGACTTGTAAAACTAAACATTTCTTCGAGGCGAAGCTCGTTCGTTGGTGATCGCAGCGCGACCGGAAGAAACAACAGACATCTTGTTTTGTTATTCTGCTCCTGTATTCCATCAGTAGTAGTCATGAAACGCAGTCAACACAAAGGCTTTGAGCACAAGACACATAAAAACAGTTTGTCCTATTACTTAAAAATGTACAACTATGGCAGTGTCAGAGGGAGGGGGGGCAGACTTAAACATATCAGCTTTTTAAAAAAAAAAAAAAAACAGGTGTCAAGGTCAGAGCTGGAATATGCAAAAAAAAAAAAAAAAAAGATATAAATAAGACATTCATATAAAAATAAGCTTTTACAAAATATACTCTATTAACTGATATTTACCAAAAGTGGAAAATGTGCCAGAGTTTTTTTTTTTTTTTTCTTTCTTTTTTTTTTTTGATCAGTGAAATAAGTCCAGTTAAGCTAAATCAGCTTGAAGTGAGCAATGCCATTGAAGACAGTCAGCTGAGCGCGCAGCCTCCTGCCCTCAGACAAACGGGATCCTGTGGAACTAGCAGCAAACAGAGGGAAGACGAACCTCATGAGAAGGTCACAAGGTGAATGTGAGCAGCCGGTTTCATCTGGAACGTCGTCCTATACGACACAACACGCCGTCCCGGGCACATTCAAATCCAGTGTGTTAACAGTGTTTCGACCGCTAGAATAAACTAAACCCTCACGATATTTGTTATTACTTTACCCATAAAGGACATAATCAGTAGTTTTATTTATAGAATAAATTAATATTAATTATTTCCATTCTCTAAATACAGTATGTTAAATATTTCCAAATGGCTGTGTGATGTCATGTGTGCACGGGGAAGTGAGAACAACAGCAAATCACCTCCCCGTAATCCATCTGGAATCCATAAACAGTCAAAGTGTTCATGTCCGTATAGCTTAAAGTCGTTTTTTTTTTTTGCTTCAGTGACTCACACTGTGGTCAACCAGTCCCACGTGCCGGGGTGAAGTTCTTCCTTTGACAATAGTTCATCACTCTGGTTTTTGACGCTGCACAAAAAAGAGTGGCGTGTGCAAAGGAATCACGACGCCCCGTCTTCAGCTGGCGTGCACACACAGTACAGTAGTTCCTCTTTAAACAGCTCCAGTTTGTCCATGAAAAACACACGCCGTCCAATAAATACTCTCACTTGCACGTGTACACCTCAGTCCGCTCGCTGCAGGTGTTGCACTTGACGTAGCAGCACCAGAGGAACTTGCAGTTGCACTGCCAGACTCGGGAGTACTGGTGCGTGTTGTATCCCCGGCCGCAGCACATCAGGTCGCAGCCGCTGATGTGCTGCATCATAGTCTTGTTGCACACCCTGCCCTGCGTCCCCAAGCTCCCCGTCAGAGGATCCGCCTCGCAGTAGTTCGGCGACTTGTCTATGTACACCAGGTCCGTATCCATGGGCTTCCGGTAAGAGTAGGGCTTCTTGATCTTGAGGAATTTCGGGCGCTTGTTGCGGCTGGCTTTGACTGGCTCCACGTGCACCGCGTGAGCATACTTCTCCTTGAGAATGTAGCCGAGCTCGCGGAACTTGGGAAGTGTAGTCCAGCAGGTTTTGGTGGTGCAGGAGCCGGAGACGCCATGACACTTGCATTCCAGGCGCATGTTCTTCTCCAAGACCTGGAAACAGAAAAACAAGTTAGTCAAAGCAACAAATGGCGGCACTGGATAGTAAAACTCTCTAAATAACAGATAATAAACCTCAACTATAATCCAGTTTGTATTAATATTTCCCTTCAGTAGATCATGTCGGGTTGTCTGACTGATAAATACAGTGTAGTTGGGGATTAAATACGACTCCATCACTTTGCTGCGTGACACAACGTACACAGAAGCCAAAATAAGGTATCAGGTTTCAGGCTGTGTGTGTGTAGTCACCCACAGTAACACACAAATGTCAAGAGTGACTGTACAAGGCGCAGAGTGACTGGGATTACTGCTAAACCCTAAACTGATGACAATGAGACGAGCCATTGACTGAAAACGGAATTTTTTTTCTACCAACAACTCCGATTTCCTTTTTTTTTCCCCTCTTAACTTTGCGCTGTGTGTCGTTGCCGTAGCGCCACCGGCGGGTTGTTTACGCCCGCCGCCGCCGCTGTGTGTGTGTGTGTGTGTGTGTGTGTTTTTGGCAACTGTAACAATTAAACCCCAAAATGCATACGTGTGAACCAAAACCCAGACTTTTCCCTGAGCACAACCACCTCATACAACGGTTGGCTTCGACTCCCTAATCCATCAGTTGTTCTGTGACCAACACTTGTGACAGCCTTTGTGTGGACGTCTCGGACCGGGGAGCTCCTGCTCAGTGTCACTGCTTTTGATTAGCATAAATAAAGGAGAGGGGGGGGTGCAGCTATCAAAACAGAGAGCCCTTTTATTAGCTGAAAGAGCCGAAAGTTTGAATCCACAAGTACAGTCCTTTTCCGGGAAAAGGCAATTTAGCTGTCCAGATAAGCCAATTTGAATTCATGCCTCCTAAACGCACGTAGAAAACGATCCGCTCGGTACTTTTGTGTGCGAGGCCTTTCAGCCTGTGTGGGGACGGAACGTGTTGGTTGTGTGAATCAGGCTTTGCTGGCACCGTGTGAGGGAGAGAGGATACGAGTTAACTTGGGCAAAGCTCGTCCTCACTAACTCCTCTTTAGCTGTTTGGCACATTATTCCGCTCCGTCTTTAACCTCTAGACTTACTGGAGTCTCTTTGTCGCCCGGCGCTGTTCTGCAGCCACGGATGCCGAAAAGCCATTAAATGAGCAGGCGGATGAAGTCTTTCTTTCCGTTTTTTTCGTGCTGCTTGTTGCTTTAAAACGTCTCTCTGCAGTCAATTTAATCATCACTTACATTTTTGTTTCACCTCTATCTGAGATCGAGCACGGCGAACAGCGGCGTGTTTAATAGATTTTGACGGTTGAACAAGAAAAGGTGCACTGAAGTTGCCATGCAGGTGCTTTTAATAGTGACGTGCATGTAACACTGCAAGTCCGTCAGGATCAAACGTAACGCAACAACAAACACCGCTGTGGTGCATGTAGAAGCACATTGCAGCTCATGTGGGTTTATGATATTAGAGGGATTTTTCGGTTGTGTGATAAAGGTAACTGTATACCGTCCCAATGGAGGGGGAGGGAGGGAGGGGGGGGGGGGGGACTGGGCCTTTTTGTACGGTGTCAATCTGTTTTCCCGTGCAGTGATCTGGGTTGTAATCAAACCTTCCCACTTAGACAGCTCTTTCCCTAAAAGCAGCCTTTTATTCCTGCTTGTTTCAACTCGGTCCCGCCGCCCAGATCTTTGGCGGAGTTCATCCACCTTGAAGAGGTCGCCGGGTATCGGGGACGGCGTTAACTATCATCGGCACGTCTACGTCTTCACTTCTACCTCCCTACAGCCTTGCAGGAATCTTAACGACATCAGGGTGGGTGCAGCATCCTGCTCCAAGTCACTTACCTTGCGTCCCACCTCGTTGTTATGGAGGTTCATGAGCGTCCTTGCGTTCTGTTTGACCTCCCGGGCATCGATAAATACTTTGGAGAAGCCGAGGCCGTAGCTGATGTCGGCGGAGCAGCCCCCCCACTTCCAGCCTTGGTCCTTGCTGTAGAATCCCTGCTTCTCCTTGTCACAGCTACAGTCGCTCAGGTTGCCCTGCGTGCAGGCGGCAGTGATGGCGTGGGCCACCCCTGCTGCGATGATGGCGTATGTGAATGCAGCCTCTTTACTGCCTGGGGGAGCAGAAAGAAAAAGGGGATCAATAACATGTAGCAGCGGATCTTTTACAGTAGAATTTATCTCTGCAGCTTGTGGAGGATACGAAGGAACCATAGAGCTTATTTATTAACAGTATGTGTGCTTACATCACAGTCTTACTGGCATTTCAGTCAAGAGCTGCAGTGTTTTGAAACCTGACCTGGAAACTGTCCTGCCCGTGAACCAAAATGGCCGCCGGCAGTATAGTCAACAAAGCAGTATGAATAAGAGGGTTGTCAAGAGGCGAAAGCTATTGATCCACTCAGAGACAGACACATTCTGTGTGAACTCAGAAGGCATTCAGACATCAGGATCTTCATCCCGCCGTTATCTCAAGTCCGGCGGACAAATCATTTACGCACACGCACACGGAAATATCGACAATTAACTAAAGGTTGGACTGACAGGACTCATGGGCGACTTCTGACGTGAAGCTCAAGGAAGACAAAGAAAAACAAATTAATTAAAACTCCCTGCATGGGATCGTAATAAAAAAACATTCATGCATATTCAGCCTCAATCAGCAACCGCCGCGTCTTAATTTGAAGATTTGTTATCGCGCAAACAGGAAACAGCTGGTTATAATATCAATCATATCTTCGTGCAAATAATCTCCTCGTCTCTGTTTGTTCAAAACAAACACGGTACCTTCTTTGTGCTTCCCCCCCTGCCACCCAGTTCACTGTGTAGCGCTGGCATGTGTTTGATAAACATCTTGGATGTGTGCCTTCGCCATTGAAAAAAAAAAAAAAAAAAAAAAAAAGGCTCATATTGAGGCATAAATTACGTGGACGTTTTTACAGAGTCAACGGGCTCCGAGCCAAAAAAGAAGGTGTGTCAGGGGAGTCAGTCAGTTCTGACTGCACGGTTGTTCATGTTTCCCCCTGCAGCTCTCGTGCACGGGTTCACCAGATCAGATAAATTGTTCATAAGATTGTAATGAGTGATGGGAGATTAAAACAAAAGAGGACACCAGTGATTCTCAAAACAACTCGTCGAAGTTCAAGGAAGAAAATTATTATTTCTTCTGCCACATTTCCTCTTTCATCTCCTCGCTGTCACGCCTGTTAACCACATGCACCATGCGGCTTAGTGCAACTATGAACTTCAAGTTCAAACACAGCTGAGAGCTGAACTACCAAACGGTGATGCTTGGGGCTGATGCACCTTGCATTAGCCGAACGCATCACGCCAGCTCACCGGTCACTCTCCTTTTTTTTTTTACTTTATAGGAACAATCGCGAGCTCCACAGCTCCGCACAGCCCGGGCATCAACAATGGCATTCATTTACAACCAGTTGGCTTCTACGCTAATCTGATCAGTGAAACCAATCTATTTGGCATGGCTGTCCAAGCCAGTGGATGTAACCCTCACTCCGAAACACAAACCAAGATTCTTGATGGGCGAAAACCACTCATTCAGAAAAGGAACAGATTGTCAAACACTACTGTTTCCATTTCAAGAGATTATCCTTTCTTTGCAGCAGCAGCAGCAGCAGCAGGCAAGATGGCCTCACACAGCTGGTCCAAGCTGCTGACCATTGTGTTAAAGGGTGTTTGCTGTATTTTAATCGCCCTGGTTGGAGCTTCTAACCAACATTTAAAAAAGGTGAAAAAGCTCCTTAAGTTTGTATCTAAAATCTTTACCAAAGATAAATCTGCACTCTTGTAGCCGACGCAGCATCCACAGACCAAATTCTACCTTATTATAGAACAGACAATAACCTACCGATAGCCTTTAATCTACCAATCTACCTATCAGAGTAGCCAACAAATTGTCCTTCCCTCCTGAAGTTCACCCACTCTGAAGAGGACCCTTCTGTCTCAGCAGTGGGAACCCTGATTTCATCCTATTTGTTTCTCTAATTTAGCACTTTCATGTCTGACTCTCCTCTTGGCTTCTCCCCACTGTAACTTATACCCGTGGTAAGAGCTGCATCCTTACAGTGAGAGCCACAGCACCCATCACCAGACAGGAGAAAGACCGGTGAATATGTGTCTCGTGAGACTGTCGGGGCTGAAAAGAAGGGTTGCCAACATTCACAGGAGCTTTGTTACAGCGTTGGCTTCGGATACCTTTTATACAGAGAGAAAAGAGCGACTCAGTGAAAAGTCTGAAGCAAACTTGATGTCTAAATGACACCAGCTTCTTATGGTGATGCCCCCCGGTTACTGTGGACAAGAGCTGAGGTCATCAACATTAAATCAATCATCAACTATTGTCTGCATACTTTGTAGCTTACTAAACATGTTCTGGTTTATGGATCATAAAATAATCAATAATGAAAATAATCCTTATTTGTCGCTACTGTTCATTATCTGACAAGTGCACCATTTCTATTTGATATATTTTTTACATATATGTGTTTCTATTCATCAACCCAACCATGTGCCAGACTTTGAATCCGACAGTTGATTTTGGCACCTGTTTTGTAAATGGTGATATTTCTATGGAGAATCACATATTCAAGTATAAAACGCATTTTACGCACAACGCGCACAGTTACGCACCGATTTAATTAACTAAATGTGTTCATCTGTGGGGGGGAGGTGTGTCAAATTGAACTTTAACAGACAGCAACATACCCACTTTCAACTCTTTTCCGAAGACTGTCCTCTCTCCCAGCGCGGAGCAGTTCCAGCGCCCGTTCTTGAACTGGAACTGGCACTCGTTGATGCCCATTTGGGCTCCCTCTCCGATGACGATAATGGCATCGGGGCGACTCTGGCAGATAATCCGCTGTCTGGGGGCCAAACCTGGGATTTTGTTACAGATTATACTTGCACCCAGGGCCACCACCGAGGAGAAGCCACTGTGGATAGAAGATGGACATACTGAGAAAAGGAACCGTGACTTTTCCATTTTTATATTTTTAGTTGTTGGTTAACTTTTTTTTCACTCTTATTGGTTTATCAAAAATGTTCTGATTGTCATAATCAAAATTTTGAATGATGTCCTGTGTTTTTAAAAGGATATCTTAACACTAACATTCATCATCAAAATAATTTAATAATTTACTTTGGATAATATCTCACACCTTGTGTGGGATAAGGTGCGCCATATTAAATATGTAATATTTACTTTTCAAATACTTTGAAAGAATTATGACAGATCGACCTTTAAAGGTCCGGTGAAGGAAATGTCAGCAAGTGCTGCGCGCGGCAGACATGAATCTCAGAGAAGTTATTTTACGCACTTTGAATGTTTAATTTATCTTTAATAAAAATCCCTTTATGGAACAAAAGGGACCAACAACAGCTTCACTGTCACTCAGCTACTTTAACTCTCTGGTGTTTTCAGAATAACTAAACGTGGATCCAAACAAACGCAGCTCACCCGATTTTCAAATAAATAATTCCTAGACAAAGTAGAACTCTTAGAATCCAGCGTCGTGTTCTCCGACTCATTGCGGCCTCGCTCTCAGGTTCATGCAACGATTGGTGGAGCTGATGAATAACCCGCTTCGCTTATTCTCCGATCGATCGATCACAGCCCAGGTAATAACTCCACAGGAACTCCAAAAGCACGGAACGCATCAAGTGAAGACTTCTACTAATTGCCGGGTCGAGGATGACCCAAACTCCCTGTGCGATGCCCCCTTCCGCTGGGCCCTCTTGTCATTGCGAGGGTGTCACAGGTAACCTTTGGGGTGAGCAAGTGCGATTATCTGTTTCTCACAGTTCCTCTGCTACCCGCAGGTCTTGGCTATATATCTGGCTCATCTATCTGGGGCGTGTTCACAGGAGACATGGGGCCCTGCTGAAGAATCCCGCCAGGGCTGAATCTCTCTCTCTCTCTCTCTCTCTCTCTCTCTCTCTCTCTCTCTCTCTCTCTCTCTCTCTCTCTCTCCACACACACACATGTTATGTGACTTCACCTTGACTTAATGGGATGGCTATTAATCCGGTTATAAGTGGGTCAGAGATCAGTTTAGTGAGGTTTTGAGTTTCTTTTGTTTCACTTCCACTTGTGCTAAAAGCTGCACACAACTTTTAAATCAAAGTTTCAGAAAGCGTTATGATTCATTTGGAGAAAACATCCAGAATGCCTGAATGACACCCTACCTGGTCCTTTGAAGTAAATACACACGTGGTTATTTTTCTATTCTAAAAAGTGTATTTTCGCCTCCTCTTCAGTTTAATTCTGTGTGCGGGGTTTTTACAGCGCGTTCCTCTGGACCAGTTATCTTTTATTATGGCGACATCTGGTGGCGGGATCAGGACAGTGCAGCCTGAATGCGAAGCGAACAACTCGGCTTGTCCCTGTTTTCTTTCCGTACATCGCTCACTCTGGCTCCAGCTGTCGCTGAACCTGCATTAGTAACATTATTTTGGTTTGCACGACTTTTTTAATGTTAATATGAATCAACCGAATCTTATTGGCGATTGTCTGATTCATGTGTTCACATTCCTGACTGAGGGAGATTTAATCAGTGCGTCCAGTGTGTGTTCGGTAAGGGGCGTCAAAATTGCGGAAGTAGTGGACGCAATATTATTGGAATTAATACTTAAATGTAACCTGTTGTGTTTGATGATATGTTCTTTCTAGGATTGGCATGAAGCTGCAGAGTCTCCTTGGTTATGGAGGTGAGCTTTCTGTGCACTTTCATTTCCTACTTTCCCAGTTCTATTGACATTTCTGAGGAAGGAATGGCGCAACATGTCTCTAATTCTGTGATCCACTCAGGAGGATGAGTTTGCAGCGCTGGAGTTTCTGCAACCTCGATGTGTTGGGCAGCGAGCGCTCCTGGAAGAGATACTTCCTGCGACGTCGCCACTTAGAGATGAAGATGAAGAAAGGGGAAGCTGGTGGTTACACCTGCAAGAGCCTCAGGGGCCACACAGGTCTGCTGTGCTCACTCTTTCTCAGTCTGGATTTCATTTCCATGACTGTCTGTCCTCTCATCTTGTTCTTGTGCCTAACATATCTTCCATTAGGCAGGGTTGTAGGGATGGTCTACTTGCAGAGTAACTCATCTCAGAGTCCTGAGCTCTGGAACAGCAGTGCCGTAGTCTGCAGTGCTTCTACTGATGGTACCGTCCGAGCATGGAACATCCAAAAGGTCAGTGGACACCTTCAGCATTTCCTCATTCTGTATAGAACGTTCCAAAAATGTTGTATTTTCACCGGGGACGTCATTTAAAACTGAACATTTCTCAGTTTTTAAAAGTGAACCATAACCTGCATTCTTATAAAGGCCAGCAGGGGGCAGCTCCACTGGTTGCAAAGACTACAGATTGTAAAGAAGTCTAAGAGATCATTACCCTGCTTCTCACGAGATTCATTATGTCAATAAAATTCTCCTGATTATTTTAAGATCTCGATTGCTACTGTCAATCCTCTTTAACACAGCATTAAGTTCAATTTCTTTGACAATATAATAGCCGGTAAGCTTTAGGGTGTGACCACCTTGCGATTGACAAGTTGCTCCCAGGGCGGGCTGAATCAGGATAGAGGTATTTCCCCCACAGCTCCACCCTCTCTTCCAAAAAAAAATCTCAAAGTTTCAAATGGGAGTTCACCAAAGAATGCCGATGTCACGCTGGACACGTCCACTTATTATACACAGTCTATGATTTGTCCGCCACAGGAAGCCAGGTGTTTGCAGGTTTCTTTCCCTAGAGACCTGATGAAGTCTTGTTTCCCCCTCAGGGTGAACTCCTGTGGTGCAGTCCGGAGCAAAGTCCCCTGACAGCGATTATAAGAGATGAACAGCGTGACGTTCTTATCACAGCAGATTCCAGCGGCCTCATCAAGACCTGGCAGGGTCAGACCGGCCAGGAGGTGGCCTCCTCTTCCACCGCATCCACACACTGTACATTACTGCAATACAACGTCGACAATGATTGGTTTCTGTCGGTACGTAACCTCAGTCGTCTTCATTTTTAAATAACTATGTTTTCTACACATCTTAAACTAACAGTCGTGTGTCACATGTCCCTTCCAGGTAGGAACCGGCCTGGGGTCTGTGTGTACACTAACCGGCTCAGCCTTGACTCAAACATCCAGCGTGTTGGTGTGTGACAGCTTCAGAGTCAACGTTCTCCTCGTTTCACCTGACAAGAAATGCATCACAGCTGGAACCAAGGACAACGATGACTTCAGTCCAAAGGTATGTCTTGTTGTGTTTGACGGCATGACTTCATTTTCCAGCTCTTGTCTGTTCTCGTGTGTTTTCTTTTACCACATTACCTTGGTGCAACATGACGTAGTTGAGCACAATGATACACATTTCGATGGATTCCTGGTGTTTGGTTTGTTGGCAGGTGATGTACACAGAGAGTTTGACCTCGCCGTCCGAGGACGAGGATCCTCTGTGCCAGTCTGTGCCGGTCGCAGGGTGCCAGGCTGCTGTCTTCATCCCCACCCAGCCTGCCAGACTGGCTGTCATCCACTGCACAGACCGCCCTCACAACAAAGCCCTCAGTGTGTTTGATGTCAGCATTAAAAAGACTAAGTACAAGACAGCGATCCAGGGTGAGGACTGAGATGTGTGCTCAGTGAGCTGTAATATGTCACTGAATGTCAGGTCATCCGTTCGATAATCGCTGAGGCGGATCATTTTGGGAGCAGAGTCTCTGGTATTGATACTCCATGTGTCATTGTGTGTTTTGCCTACTCCTAAGGATGATGTCACAAAACTCAATACTTTTTTAATGATGCTACACTCCAGTTAGAAAACACAAGGACTTGTGTCTGCAGTCGAGCAATGATCTGTCAGAAGCCTCAATAGACTATAAACGAGCACACGCACAATTAGAGGTGGATAATGATATGAAAATAGAACCTTCTAACACAGCAGCATCCAAACTAAACCCATTGATGTAAGTTAAGAGAAAAATGCATTGAGATGACACACTGATCTTACAGTGGGGGGTAAATATAGGGTGGAAAAGTACTGAATATTTCCTCTATAGTCCAGCAGGTGGAGTCGTTCCCCCTCGCGGTGAGCAGCAGGTCCTCGGACATCCTTCTACAGGCGAAGGACAGCAACTGCTTAGTGTTGGCAGCTGACACACAGCTATGGGTGTACTCTCTGAAAGGAGCCCTGCTGGCCAGCTTCAGAGAGCACACAATGCCAATATCCTCTATATGTGTGGTAAGTGGGCTGTTTTCTGATATAATGACAAAGAAGTGGACTCTATCCAAATAAAGCGTCTCCATACCAATAGCAGCATGTGTTCTTCCCATCTACAGGATAGCTTTCGTGTGGTGACAGCATCCAAAGATCTTTCCTTACGTGTGCTGACGTGGAGAAACGACAGAGATCGTGGGTTAACGCTGGAGAGCCGATACCACCTACTGGGAGGTTCTCACACTATGTCCAGGTGACATTTTAATACCTCTGCAAATATAGAAAATAGTCCCTCATGATTCATTTACAACTCCAGCTTCCCTGTGTGAGTCAGTTCCTAATCTTTATATTATTCTTTGTCTCCTTCGCTCCAGCGGGTTCAGTCAGGTCACCTGCGACTACTCCAGCATTGTGGCGTCGGTCGAAGGGAAAGAGGGCAAAGATGTATTAAAAGCTTACTCCTTCACCTCTTAAGCACCACTGCCCCACATCGAGCCTGCAGGCTTTATGCACCGCGAGAGGAAAGTTGATGTTATCGTGAACCTTTCATATGTATATGGTTAAAAAAAATGGAGGTTGGTCGGTAAGTCTGTGTTAACAAACAGAGAATGTATTACAGATTAGAAACACTTTTATGGGAAAGGCATTTATACACTTTGATACAATATGCTTGTGAAGAAATAAACATTTTATAGTAACTACGCCTCTGAGAGGAGGGATGTCAGTGTTGATATGACGAGTCTTACAGCAAACTGCATTCAGTACAATAAACTGCATACCATGTTTATTTTCAGCCCACATGTTTCATATCGTCATCACAAGGCACAATCGTATTCTTTCTCCCGTCTCCCGGTGGAGGTACAGACAGTCTGGTACATGATAGCGTGATAGGTAATGCTTAAGAGAAACCTGGTGTCCCTCCTTCAGCGGCCAGACATCTCATGTCCTCGAGGACACAGCGTAGGACGCTCGTCAAGGACTCGTACAGTTTAATTCCAGCATCGGATTTCTTATCCGCCTGTTTAAAAGGTAAACAAGATTCTTAAGTTGCTGGAACGAACGAGGAATGAATCCCATGTAATTCGGTGCATTGGTCTTCTTACCCAAGTGAAAGCCTTGATGGTACGATCCAGGAACGCACTCTCGATTTCTTCTGGTATCGCCAGCATGTGAGCCATGCAGTCTAGTATGCACGTTAATGTTTCTTTAGGGGCCTGGGAAGAAATGACAAGGAGGAATTGAAATAAAGTTTCAGTACAGTGTTTTATATTCGATTCAGCACAATAGTCTGACCTTGTCAAGTGTGTCGAGGACGGTTTGGGCGTCAGCGTTGTCAGGGTTCAGGGCTTTGGCATCCTGGAGGCAAATCACCGGCTCTTTAAGCTGCTCCAACCATGCCCACATCAGCCCAGTGAGGATGAAGGGATCCCGCTCCATGCAGAGTCTTTCCCACGCACCACCTTGGTTCAACTCTGCCTGCACCCAAACATCGCAGCAGTCAGGTTTGACCCGGCCTGCTTGTAGAGGGTCTTTATGATCCTTACAAAATGTCATTTAATTACCTATTAAGATAAGTGGTTTTGTTGCTTTTACTGCAGAATAAGCATTTGAACAATATAATTCCAGATTCTCTGTGTCACGTTAGCCTGACGAGATAATGGATGCATCATCAACAGATTAGTCTTACCCTGTTAATGAGCTGGTAGGGTCAATTACCTGCCAGGCCAAGACTTTGCTCTTGTGCCGTTGTTCCCCATCAAGACAAAGGTCCACTGCCAGGGACTGAGCCACCAGCAACCTCCTGGCCTCCAGAGATAACTCCGACTGCAGGGTGATGAAAGGCACCTCCGAATGCTCCTCCTCTTCTCTGGGATGAGGCTTTATCCCATTCATTGCTACCTCTTCCCTCTGCTCCGCCTTCAACCTGGTCAGCATGCTCCCCTTTTTGATTGCCTCCTTGTTTCCCATCGACTCGCTTCGTTGGATGGGCGTCGGCTTTACTTTTCTCACCACAAATGTTCCATCTTGTTGGTTCGCTTCGTTCTTGACCTGCCAGAGCGAGCCTGTTGAGCTGCATGAGATGTCCGACAGGTTACTGTTCCAGCTTTGATGCTGGTTCGTGGAATGAGGGGGTGATTTAATGGACATGGGAATATTATTCTGCGAGAGGGAGCCCATAGGTTGTGTGAGGAGGTTGAGCTTCGAGCCCAGTCGCCTCAGGTCAGACTCACTGTAGCTCAGGCTCTTGCGATGGTAGAAGATGGGAGGCTCGTTGAAATGTCTGGGTAAGGTGGGAGTGCCTGGTAAGCGGGGCAGGTTTGTACCAAAGTCAGGGCCCAGTTTTTCAATGATGCTGAGCGTCATCTCTATGTCGTGAATATCGGGCGCCTCCAGAATGTCCTCCTCAATCACCTGCCGGTTCTCTACGATATCCAACAGCAGCCTGGACACTAGTTGGACAATCTTTGGTAGGTACCTCAGCTCTTTTCGCTCGCAGCCGTGCAGTATGTGTCTCTGTCGGTTAAGGTACTGGGACAGGGTGACGGGGTTGAATCGAGGCTCAGCGCAGGAAAACACGCTCCTCAATGGAGCAAGGAACTGGACAAACTGTCTGACACAGCGCAGCTGACCTCGGGTCTGGATGGAACCGGGGCGTTTAGCACGGACGTATAAGATAGCCTGGTTGGCAGTCGTCCTGGTGGCGTAGGCCAAGAAACAGGCTAACAGCACACCTGGGGAGGAGAGAGAAACCCCAGACTGGCCTGAGTTTTAAAAACTAGAAGGACAATAGAATACCCATTCACCGAAGCAATCACACATATCTGGATATGTTTGCATTGCCAAACAGACTGGCATCAGATAACATGACCTCCTTGGTGGAGGTAAACATCCACTAGAAATCTACCTGTTCTGCCGAGACCAGCGTGACAGTGGACCGCTATCTTCCCCTCCTGCAATGCGAAGGCCATGACTTTCACTATATCCAGCATACTTGCAAGGTTGGCCACTCCATAATCTCTCCAGCCAAAATTGTAGAAATAAACTGAAACAAGACGGGTTTTTTTGGGTTACACATCGGCAACACTACAAACATCCCAAAAAATTGCATAAACTTACTATTGTTTTCCATGAAGACCTCCGGACGGTACGAGAAGCCGCTCTCTGGCTCCAGAGGGTTTCCGCAGTTGGCGTGCTCACCGGGTATCTGAAGGTTGATCACCGTTTTAATACCGTTCCTTTGAAACGAAGACAAACAGAACTCCGTTATCCTCTCAGCAGATGCTGTGTGTGAGGCACCTTGAAACCAAAAGTCGTGTGTACCATCTGAACTGATCGATAATGTCGTATTTCTCAATGATTTCTGTTGAGGGTCTGGACATCGCAAGGAGATGATCAGTGACCCTGAAATAATGGAAAGAAATGTTAGGGCGTTGCATTTGATTGAAATAGACAATTTGCTGTGCAAACACTATGTAACAAACAGGCATTTGTACCAGGATGAGTAGAGGCCTTTTATAGCCTGGTTGTCCTCGCTCCAGTAACCGGGGTTGTCATACTTGCAGGTTTGACCCCCGCAGCCGATTGAGCATTGCATATGTGCAGGGACGACGTTACGTATAGCTTCTCCTACTAATGTGTAGCTTGACCTGGGAGCTCTGACTGCACATACACAAGGGGAGAAAAGGAGGACAAATAACCATAACCGGCTTTACATCACAAGAATTAGTGGTGCAGCACAGAGATGCTATCAATAACACCGACATGCTCATCCAGTTCATCTCTGATGAGTGCTAACTCAGAGTGTCTAATCCTCTGGCCTTACAAGTCAATCTTCAGGGCATTGCAGTAAAGTCGCTCCTCGTGCACATTTGAAATACATTTCAATGTTAGTCAAAACTTGACAGTTTGCCCCCCCTGCCATCATCACAGGTGTGGTACACCATTCTTACTTACAGAATTCCATCAGAGCTCCACCTCCTGACTTTCCATGGAGCGCCATGTGAACCTTCAATCAGGCTGACATCCACAGTCATAGCAGAGCCTGGACACACATATATCTACCTTGTTACCACACACTTCATCTGCCCTTATGTTTAAGATACAGTACGACATAACCAGAGGAGCTTCCATATGTAACCATTCTACTAAAAATCTAAGTTTGAGTGAGGAATACTATGTTTTAAATGTTAGAGAGAACTGCTTACAAGCACACAACTTGATCAGAGATCAATACCATAAATAGCAATCGGTGAAATGAAAAGAGGACATAATCCATTTTAAAGGATTGAGAAGTGATTATGCTTAGCAAGTATTTTTTCCTCAGTAACTGAATTGCAGTACAACCTTCCCGATCAGCCTTCAAGACAAACATGTAAACAATCAACATTTCATTAACAAGCTTTTAAGATAGCAACAAGCCAAACCAACAGTAGATCAAGTTTAAAAATATATAAATTACCTTCAGTAAGTGAGTGGTGATGCTTGTTACCACCTTCTCAGAAGACAAATGTGCCACTGCGCTCTGCATGTCTGACACCAACCTCCCCAGCTCTGACGTTGTCTGTCCCTCTGCAGCTCAATGGAAAGTCAATCCTTGTGGCCTTGCTTGATTTGATTCGCCACAGATTAGCCCGGTGTGGCAGGGTGACAAATCAAAAGTATCCACAGGATCTTGTGCTCGCCTGAGCAGAAAGGTATGTAAGTCACCAGGATGACGGAGGAAGTATGTGATTTAATTAGCCGAAAGAATGTGTTTAAAAAACGTGTAGATATACAGCTTGTAGACTCTCCTCTGCACAGGTTCCTCTTCTCATTCTGAGTCTCTTCGGGGGGTGGAGGGCTATTCCTGACTTCTCCTGGATTAGGCTCCTAATCTGATTAAAGTACTGGTATAAAACAGAGCACCCACTCCTCAACAAAAACTAATTGTATGCTTGTGTCTGCATTACTTACAGCTGCAGTGTTCGGAGCGATCTACTCTGTTTGTTGATATAAATATTTGAATTAGTAAACCAGCTCTTCACTTGTCCTGATTCTCTACATGTTGACTGCTGACTGATGTTCATGTCTGTTGGTGTGAATAAGCACAAATACATTTTCGATTTTTTGTCAAGTCAATTCAGTTTTATTGATATAGTCCAATATCAGAAATTACAACGTCTCAATGGGCTTTATAATCTATGCAGTGTACGACACCCTCGGTCCTAGACCCTTAATTGGAGTCAGTAATCTCCCCCCCAAAAAAACAATGGAAAACTCATGAAGAGGAAGCATGGATCCTTCTCCCAGGACGGACAGAGCAGCACTAGACGTAGCACGTACAGGTCAGACCATCTACATCACAGTAAGCTCTCGCCATGCTGCTACAAATAGTGGGACTTTAGTGACGGAGCAAGTAGATAAAATCTGATTGGCTTACCCTGCATCATGCTAAAGCTGGTTAGGTTTAGTTTAGTGAGGGGAGATCGGTTTATGATGTACAGCATTTGGAAAACCTTCAAAGCCATTAATCCCAATGTCGGTGAAACTTGACAGAGCCCCTTTAGAAGCTTATTTATATCTTAATAAGTTCAGAATATGTTGTTGCATCCTCAAGCAGAACAATCAATACTTAAGGTTTCCAGTAATTGTTTTTGATCCCCACTTGTATTGATGAAACTAGATTTGTGATTTCTTGATTAGATGCATTTTTCCTGCTTTTTCATTTGTTATCTGCAATAGCAGATGAGTAACATTTTATCATTAATGTTCCCTGTAAACATATTTTTTAATAGATATTAAAAATCATGTTTGAGCTGATGTGGGGAGAATTTAATGTTTTGATTTTTTTTACATTGTCTTAATTTGTTTTGTGTTTTGAACCTCTGGGGCAAATATAGTGTGTTATAATTATAAATCATATATAAAACAACGTGTTGTATGGCGCATCTAATGACATCTTAGTCTTATCTGTAAACATTAGTTCTTAAAATCTTCCAATAGATGGCAGCAGATACACTTGGCAATCCTTTAAGAAGAGCCGTTAGCTTGTCTGTTGAAGCTTGGCAGCAAACGGCGCCGACAGAGATTTCCGCGCTCCACATAAGCACATGCAAAAGGCGTACTGGGAAATGAGTTTTTTTCATGTCGTCGGTAGAGCACTTTCACCCCCTTGTCGTACTGTACATACTACGATTCCCGACAAGCATTGCGGCAATGGAAGCGCTATTGCGTAGTACGTCTCCTCTCATCCATCTGACCGTTCAGCTGTTTCTCTGAAGCCGGTGTCAAAGGCATGAAAAACGGAAGTTAATCATTTTTGCCTTCAAAATAAAAGACGGCATTTATGACATTATTTTAAGATACCGATGTATTTTCATAATTTACATACTATAAAAATGTGTTCTACCCTCCATTATTAAGCATGGTAAAACAAAAGCCTACAACAATGCAGGTTAAAAGCTTAATTTCGTTTATAATAGGTTTATTTTGAAAGTGAAAACCAGAAGTTAGCTACATCCTTTCTCTTGGGTCGGCAGTGGCTGCTCCTTCTCCGGCACTAACGCACCAACAAGCCGGGGGGAGACTAGAAGGAAACGCAGCACCTCAAGGATGGAACATTTCTAAAAGATACCGGCGACATCCCCCGTCGGAGAATATTTAACTGAGTCATCTGCATGACCAAAGAGGCTAGACCGGCAACGAGACCTGAACGTAACAATCATGCAATTTAAATACAGACGAATTTGAGCAACCCCTTGTTCTTCAAGGTTACACCGCTTGAAGACGCCCAGCATCCCCCTTGTCGCAGATCAGCTGGCGTCCGTTGGTTGACCGTCACCCTCACCGACAATGTCCGTGGAAGAGCAGGGCTACCCCGACGCTATGCTGTTGCAGGAGGCCAGACCGGAGTGGATGCGGGCCGAGATCGAGCGTCTCTCCCGGGAGCTGAGTGAGACCACGAACGAGAAGATCCAGGCGGCGGAGTACGGGCTGGCGGTGCTGGAGGAGAAGCAGCAGCTCAAACAGCAGTACGATGACTTGGACATCGAGTATGAAGCTGTCAGACAGGAGCTCGACCTGCTGAAAGAGGTACAATGTGTATGGAAATATCACAGAATATGATATACTAAAGGATTTATGGGCTACTGCTACTCAGCCACCCTTAAATTAAATCTAATACTCAATTTGGTATACCTCCTTGTGACTAAATATTTTTGCATTAATATATTAGAATTCCCAATGACATTGTCGTTTTTTTTTATTATTAAAAGGCTCATAATATTCAATATAGGGACCCGATTTGGTGTAACATTTGGAAAGATATGAGCCATCAAACAGTTTTCTACCTCTCATCCTGCAAGGTCAAAATTGTAGGAGGAGGAGGAGGAGGGGATGCTTCCTCTGTAACACCCCACCCCCTCTGTACTCAGGGTGTCCCCCACTGCACTGCCACCTTATTTATTCATGCCCCTTCTTCAAGGAATGCCTGTCAGACCCATAGCTCACACGGACCGTGTGTGTTTCCTGCCCCACTTTTATGATGTCTCACTCATCATGAGTGTATGTGCACAGATATATCCGTTATTACAGGCTGTGATCTCAACACTGATTACTGAACGTTTGATGGGGAAAGTGTTCATTTCATTTCTAAGTTTTACACTGACACTGTGTGTTAGAATCAGTTTGAACATTGTACATGTTCATGATATCTTGTCTGAGCTCCAAAGGTCTCTGCTCTGTCAACAAGTAATACTCGTTTAGTTGAAAGGGGCGGGAGTAGGTTTGAATTTTGAACCTTCCCGCTCAGAAGAGAGAGAGGGATGAACAACTTGCAGGCCTGACCTTTTGGGAATGGAAAGAATGTAGAGTGACAGTCCAAGCGGGTGTAGCGAGACAGCGTACAAAGGATGTGTCTGTTTTTTTTCCAACAGTTATTCCCCACTGTTCCCCTGATGCCCTGCCAGTTTTCTTCTTTAGAGCAGCAGTTTTACTCTCTTTTAATCTAGAGTGGGAAGTACGGCTGCAGTGACAGTTACACCAACGGCTGCAACCTCTGACTTTTTTTTTTGGCAGCAGGTAGTCATGGGGAAAAAAAGCAGATTCTCACTTGAAACAGGCTTGTTCATGGTTGCTCACGTCCGGCTTTGACACATGTGGTTGTTCCTGCCTCCTCCCACTGGGACAGACAACCAATAGCTCAGAAAGATGACTTCATGGTAAGCCATTTTCTACCATGCTCAGAAATCTGCTCAGCACTCTCTTGGGTTTTTTGTTCTTCCCAGCGGAGAGTGAAGTTTTCAGCTCTCTGCTTCTTCCTTCTCCCAACTGTCCCTCTTCCTTTGGCCGACTGTCACGTGGTTGTTTTTGCAGAGAGGACAAGGCTCAGTTTTCTCATGCATTTCTGGCACAGAGGCCGAACTCTGTCATTGGAGAATGACAGCAAAATGCATTGAATAGAAGAATAAGACAGGAAATGGTCTCAAAGAGTAACCACAGCAGCAACTGGGAACTGGTTTTAAAAGGTGCTGGGACATTTGTGGGGATAAAAGGCTTCGTTTTTCTACTGCAGGAACTAACTGCCAACATCTTTGTGCGTGTTGTGACTGCAGAAACCGTCCTGTAGGACCACTTTCAGGGCAGTTTTGGGGGAAATATAGTACCTGCTCCAGTTTAGATACTTCTGAGCAGCCCTAAAAAACAACGGTGGGGATCTTAACTCTGATCGGTCCGCACCCGACACATGATTTGTTGTAGTAATTTCGCTACAGCTTTAGATGCACAATGGCAATAAATGACAATAGAGGGAACTGAGATGATGACGGTCTGCTCTTCTTCGGGCTTTTTGCTGCTGTTTAGGTGAGCACTGAATTTCCATCGCAGTTATTGCAAATACACTTGAGTGCACAGCACAATGGGAACAGAAGAAGTTTGAAATGGCCCTTTATTGGGCAATTCCTGTAAATGTTGGCCTCCTGGCCGGAGTTCTTGCGGCAGAAAACCACAGATGATATTTGAAATATTTCAGCTGAAGTATTGTTTAAAGCAATTCTCATTGTGAGGTTTCATTCTTCTTGTGTGTCTCTTAGAAGGCACACAAACATCTGAGTGAAGGTTCTGTCTGTTGCCTTGGGTTTGGGTCATGCTGGTTTTAAGATCACTGGTAAGACTGTGGCTGTGTTTCTTTATCACTTCAACCACCCCCCCTCCCAAACCCAGCTTCTGTGTGAAGGACAGAAGTGATGTTATCACAAGAGAAATACAAACACATTCCTCTGACATCCCTCTTGACTTCCTTGTAATTGTCTGTGGGAGAAGAATGGGCAGTGGGGAGCAAACACAAGATGGGCTACTGTCTCAGCAGGGGCTGAAACTGACGCTTATCTCAGTGGTCGACTTCCACTTATTATTCATAAACTCAAAATATAATTCTAACTTTGAAAACACATCACAGTTTGCAGTGTCAGCACAATTTCTTTGGTCTGGTCTGAAGACCATGTTGTCTAAATCTCATCGCTACTATTTACACTAATGGCAGTGATGTTTGGATATCCCCTCTTTTCTCCGGGTCTTAGACAAACTGGAATAGACAGTCTGTAAAGAGATTTACAGAGTAGCTCAAAATGTGGCCTCAGAGACACTTAACCCTCCCGTCTCACTTGATGGCATGCACAAATACATCACAAATAAGATTTACGTGCACACACACTGACTTAAATACCCAGCTGCTCACTCTCTTTGTCTGTTTTCGGCCGCAAACAGTCCATCAGAAATCATCGTGACAGTAGGCAAACATTTGGCAGATCCTCACATTCTCCTCTGCCCATTGGATAGGACGGCGATATTCACACCCACACATTCACACCACCCTTGGGGCTGGAAGATGGAGGAATTCTGTGCACCGGCGTTGCTTAGTAACAGCACGGCCGTGTGCCTTAATTTCAGCGTCCATTCCGCTTCCTCAGCAGGTGCTGCCGTTGAGTGTTGATGGGTCAATGCTGAGGGATGATCGAACAATTAACTAGAACAGTACATGCATGTATTGTAAATGGAAGTAGCCAACCCAAGTATGGACTTTATTCCAACAGAAATATCATATTTACAGCCGACTGGTTGAGTTCGCTAAATGGAAAAAAAATCCATCTACTGGAACCTTTTAGTGAAATCACTCGGCCCACTGATCGTATTAGTTGCATGGTCAAGCATTGCATTGTGATCGTGCAGTTACTCTTTTAAGCCCGGAGACATTTTATGTAACACATATTATGTACCTGAAGTTAGCATAAGAAGCTGCTCGCTCCTAAAATAACGCTCCGGCGCAGGCACCGCCACATGCCACGCCGCTTATTAAGACATGGCTGAACCGGGCCACCCTGTTATCATACGGTTCCAGTCACAGGGTAAGTTCACTAATGGTATTATACTACTCTGGTGCGGCGTGAGGGCACAAGGTGCTGTCACCGCAGATGCTGTTGATATTCCTATCCTAAGCCGCTAAACAGGAGACGTCATGTGCCACACCTTGAAATGTTAATGCAGTTCTCAGGAGTGTGGAAGCTCCTGCGTGCAGTCCTGTACCTGCAGAGTCTTTGATATCTGTGCTTGACGTTCCACATCTTCTCCTTTAAGGTTCGTGTGAGATCATGTAAGACAGAAAGGCCACCCCAAGAGTGACTCCATCATCCTTTCAAAGACACAGTATATTTTTCCTGATAGTTCCCTTTATTGTATAGAACAAAGGTCCATAGCTTCTTGGACCTTTGTTACACTGCAGCAAGTTTGAGACGCTCCACTGAGGTCGTCCAGTCCCCGCAGATGCCGTTTCCCCCCATGCATGTCTCCTGCCAGTGTAGCTACAGCTGTGTACTGCATTGTGGAATTCACCCAGACAATCCAAACTCTAAATATTGTTAAGCTCAGTAAAACCTGGTTGCTCTGTGCACGGCCCACAGGCCCTTTGTGTGTTTGAGCCCAACGGGGTTAACAGGTCTTGGGTGTCACAGATGAGAGTTAAATGCCAGCAGAACAGTGTATGACAAAGGCGAGATTGAGAGCGGCGTCCCATTGTGCGTACATTTGAAAGGATTGCTCACTTTTGTCCCTTTTGAAACGGGTGATTACTAAAGGATATATCCCAGTGTCCTTAAACAAAGATACCCTGTGTGACTCTAAGTCCTTTCTGTGGTGTTAAATGAGTTGGATGCTGATTGGACGTCAGTGGAAAATTCGAGTGGAACACCGAACCCATCTGGTCCCTTATATGAAGAGTCATAAATAAAGTCGGGCTTAAATGTATCGATTGCCATGCTGGGTCACATTTCATCAACATCTGCTCACCTCTCATGCTCCTCATCATGGATGCATAGCTTTTCTCAATCCCTAATTTGCCAATTCAAGACAACCCCAGTCTTATTTCCCTGGGCTCCGACCTGTGACCTTTCTATATCTGTGAGTTTGACCTAGGATGGGCTAAAACTTCCTGCATTGTTTGGGGTCTGCTTATCATCCATGCTGGACCACACGTCTGCAGTTAAAGGGTAATCTTTTCTAAATGACACTAAATAAAGTCCCAAATCCCCTACGCGATGGGTCTAAGAGGATGAATCCCTGCCGCCATGCACAGGGCTTACAGAGGGCTGTGAGTCTGCCAGGTCCCGGCCACGCTTGGCAGCCTCCAGCCAGGGACAGGTAGGTGCGTTTTGGGGTAATGTGGCAGACAGGTGCTGATTGACCCTGTTCCCTCAAGCCTGGCCCACTATCCTACTCCAGTGTCTGCCAAGCCGAACAGTCAGTTCTCCATGAACGTCAGCATCAATACGGATGTGCAAATTATTGCTCATACCAGCTACAAACATTTTTCTAAGATACATTTTCATGGCAAAAAAGCTAACCTAGCGCCCAGACTGGCCGGCGAATCCAAAGAACTACTTGCATTTGACTCCTGTGTGTCACAGAAGGACGACCATATGGTACCGCAAAGTAATGAAACAATCCTCCCGGCCACTTTAGGTAAAATTGGCCCGCTGCTAATCCGTAATGATTTTAAGAGCTTTTGTCTTTATCTCCGATAAATAAAAATACCACCAGCAACCGTCTACAGCTCAAGCAGAGAGGCTACGTTTACTCTGTCATGAAGGGTTCCAGGGATCAGTGGGTGGTTTGTGTGGCCTGCTTGGAATGTTTTTTTGGGGTTTCAGGACTAAATAGTGGGATGTTTGTTCAGAGTGGAAAAGCATCACACGGTTGTGAAGGCCGGTACTCTCAGCGAGCGGCTGCAGAGGTAGAAGGAACCTGGTTTCACAACTCTTGGTAGAGCAGTTTGTTTGACGTCTGCACGATTGCAGGAATCAATGAAACAGCGAGAGCGAAGCAATGTGACTATTCATGGGAATGTTGTATAACCAAATTCTGTCTGCGTCATCCGCTTATGGAAACAGTAAATGTGCATGAAGTCATTAGAAACTTCAAGTTGAGCTTGTCCATGACACTTGAAATTGAAAAATCCACAGTCATTCATACTTACGTTTTGTGTTAAATACTCAAGTGATTAAATATTTCTTTGCTGAAGTCAAAAGTGCATTGAGAGAAGCGGTACCTAGTAGGGTTATGGTTTCACCAGTGTAATCTAATTACGGGACGCTAATGCAGGCTAAAAGCGGAGGATGAGGTCATCGTAGTGGCTCTGACCAAACAACATGACTCATTGTTCTGCACTGTTATCGCTATAAACTGCTACAAATCTGTCAGCAAAAGTTTGCATGCTTATGAGCTGGGAAAACTCGTCCTTTGTCCCTATGAAGAAAAACAGCATGTGTGTGTGTGTGTGTGTGTGTGTGTGCGTCTCCTCCACTGTAACACGACCTCGCTGTGTATTATCTTTGTTACCCATGATACCATGTTACATAAACTCCTGGATACATACCGTGTTTTCCTGTTCAAATCTCGGTTGTCTCTGACAACAGAGGCCTTTTTTCTATTTATTCTGACACACTGGTGTCTTATATAAAGAGATGAATCAGCTCGGCATGTGGGTAGAGCAGAAGTTCATTCCTTTTAATAGAGTAGATCCCATTTTTTTGCCACATAATCCGAGAAAGAAAGACGACCTCGTACCGACTGCTTCCACTGAATACTTGTATGTATTCGATCTTTCCTCTTGGTTAACCATCAGGACTGTTACTGTGTCTAAGCTAAGCTCTACTCAGACAGATCTTTCTTCTTCATTCTATTGATTTGAAGTCCGTCCCCGCCTGCCCTGCCCCCCCTTTGCATCCTGTTTACTCGCGAGGAGTCTGGTCTCTTTACAGCGGATGGGGAAAGCATATGAAAAATATCGCCCGGTATCAGCCCGGATATCTTTAAGTAGATCAGAGGAAATGACCACATGAGGTTCATCGGACAAGTAAATTCCTCTGCTTCTGTCTGACGGGGAAAAACAAGCGACCAGACCAACAATGTCCTTGTCAATGGGAAGACGTGTACAGGTATATTGTTAGGGATTTAAAAACTGATGAACACAGATAGAAAACATCAGACACAAGCAAATCTGCAACCTCACACATGGACCCAGATCCTTCTACAGCAAGTTTCCTTCCCCCCGGGCCTGTTGTGGTTTGCTGCAGTCGATGACGAGATTGGGGATGAGATGTAAACAGATGGGTGTTCCCTCAATCATCCCCCGACTGGTGGAGTCGTGCCTCCGATCTCCCTTAACTTAATTAAACCGTTTCTGGAAAGGAACTCCTCGTTTTAATAGGTCGTCTATTCAAACATTAGGGAACCCGGTTTTCAAAGGGTTGTCCCTTTTGCCCCGGGGGGGGGTTCTTTTAACTTTAACACCACTGTGCAATCAGAGAACAGCAGCATGTCTACATTCTCTCCAGACGCCGTACCCGCCCCCCGCTGCTGCCCCCCTCCCTCCCCTGGCTCCTATTGTAAATAGGCTAGTGGGTCTCGGTTCCCTTATCACATCACTGTGTTGCACCCGAGGCTCATGTCGCCCGTGCTTTGAAACCCTCAGGCATGGGGGCTCGGGGGGGGAAATTGTAAGAAGAAAATTGTAAAAAAGGAGGGGAAGTTTTCAAGCTGGGAGCGCTGGCTGTACGGCATCAGTTGTTGGGGTTGGAGAGACGAAGGAGAGGAGGGGTTTTAATTGGATGTGTGCCCGACTCTCAGGGGTCCTTGAGAAAGAAGCCGACAGAAGGAGAGAGGTTTGGATTGGGAGGGGGGGCACCGGGCACTACATGTGTTTCCTGTGGGAACCTGTCAACTCCCCTTTTTTTTAGATGAGAGAAGAAAAGAGGTTCCTCCATCAGCTGGCTTGATGCGTTTCAAGTGCCGGGACTTTAAATAGAAAATAAACACCTCTTTTTCTGGGACAAACCCAGCGGCGGGCTGGTTTCCAGCGTTTCACCCCGTCGTCCTGTTCACTTTATGGCTTATCTTTCATTCTTTTCCTTGAATGCTCCATTGTTATAGAAAGAAAAAGTATTGTTTGACTTGGGTGAAAGAACGTATTGTTTAATGCAGAACAAAGATTTATATACTGTATTCAAATACTGTTTTGTATACTGGTGTACTTCTACACAGATCTGTTGTGCACACTGTGGTGCTGAGTTTGCCAAGCTCGTATCTAATTCTTCGGCAGCACACCCGGCCTCACATGCCACCCTGACCCAGGATTTAACCTCACTGGTAGAGAGAATGTCCGTCACATACAGGAGTTAATTACTGCGGAGGAGGAAGGGGAAGGGAGGTCATTAGTCTCTGTCTGCCCGGGAGCAAGGGCAGGACCTGCCCAAGAGACCAGCCAGAGATGGGAGCAGGACAGTGGTGGAAAATGGAGATTAAGTCACAAGTGATGAATAGTTGCATTGATGTAGCAACACGAGGAAAACTGGATTTAAAACCTCTGCATGTCAAAGCTTTACCTTATCGATTAGACATGTCTTGCTACTAATGGATGAGTCCAGCAAACTGCAATACATCAGGAGTTCATGAATATAATAAACAAGTGTTGATAAGAAAGCCATGACCATGAAACAAATAGACAAATATACTTTATTCAATGTCAACTTCAGCTTCTGCAGTCGTCCTGTGAATCTGACCTCGGACTTCGAAAGAGAGTATAGTCACGTGTGTGGGTGTGTGTATGCTAGGGTTCAAAAATCTATATGTATATGTGTGTGTGTGTGTTTATGTGTGTGTGCCTGGTCCCAGCTGCCTCCCTCCTCTGTCATTTAAGAGGCTGTTCAGCTGTGGAAGGCGTATAAAGGTTCCACAGGGAGCAGCGTCTCCTGAGATGGAGTCGACTGTTTCACTTCTCCTTTTACTGCGATGGTTTAGGTTTGGCCCGATAACACAGCGCAAAAACCAAGAATAGTTTAAAGCAACCTCACACCGACCGGCATGCTTTTTTTTGTGTAAGCAATCCTGATTTGGAGAGGCGCGGGACACGAGTGAGGACGGTTGCCAGAGAAAAGGGGAGGGGAGCAAGCTGTGCTCGGCCGAGTCCTGTGACGGCCATCTGTGTCGGTGTCACCCCCTCTCCCTCCCGTTACCGTCCGCCTCTCGCTCTGTCACTGTAATTGGCATAGTAACCATAAAGACGGCTGTTCCCCTGGGGGGGCGGGCACGTGGACCTGGGAGATCGTATCCGGACACTGAGGCAGAAAGGGGGGGGCTGACGACAATGCAGGCACAGATAAGGCTGTCTTTGCATTGCAAATGTTTGATGTTCCTGCCCAGAACTCTTCTTGAACAGCGCAGTGATGAAGAGCCCAAACTCCAGCAGCTCTGCTGATAAGGTGGTGCAACGTATCAGACCTATTGGGTCCGTGCACTCCCTCCGGTCCCGACACCGGCTTGCTCCTCCGTTCTGTAGCAGATTTAGCAGCTGAACAATTAACATTTCAATTGACCACAGATAAACATATGCTTCCTCCTGAATTAATAAAATACTGAAGACAAAAGCAGCATTTAAACCTTTGTGGTTCATCTTTTCCCTCCTGCTATGGAGGCTGCTATGATAAACTGCTCATACGTAGGGTTGATTAGCTTACTTTTACCCCTTGATAACACAAGAGCAGGGTGCACAGTAATAGAGCCTAATAGCAGGGGATGGCTTGGTTGTCCTCCTTATCAGGTGTGAAGGGTGAAATATTCTCTCAAAGCTTCTGTCTTTGTAGACATTTGATGTCTGAACACCATCTGACCAACTGACTTCACACAGAATCCCTAATGCTCACCTCAAATTAGCGGCCTATATGTACAGCAGGAATAAAAGATGAAATGTAGTTTTCCCAGGCGCTAACCTGATGAAAGCCCCAACCAGTTGTTAATCATTACAGCCTGATGTAAGCAGGGAGAATTTATTTCAAGATTTGATATCGCTGAGGCTTTTGCTGCCCAATTAAGCTAAGGCTTTTTTTTTTTTTTTTTACGGTTGTGGATGACTTTTCCTTTCAGGCGTGTAAAGGGCCTCATGAGTCTGATTAGCACACGGCTCGTACTCAGGAACCTGTGTGTGTGTGTGTGTGTGTCGATGTGTGTGTGTGTGTGTGTGTACTTTCTCCCAATGCCTCCATCCCCTCCGGCGATTTCCCTCTGCCCTGCACCTCAGAAGTTCCCCAATCTGGCAAAGTTTAGTGGTTGTTTTTCGGAGGTTCGTGCCCTTCAAGGGTATAATATTCAGCCATTCTACTTGAAGTTACATGAAGGAAATATATGTTTCATAAAATTCACATGTGGCTCTGTTCCTCGCAGTCTCTGCGGTGTATTCTTTGCGTTGCCTTTGGCGTGCAGCGCATCGCGTTCATGTGTTGACAGCAGAAGTTGCATGCAACACAGTCGGAGCGCCTCTTCCCCCCCCCCCGTATATCACAGGCGAGAGCAAGCCTCTGCAAGGGCTGAGTACCAGGTGCTGCAGAATCGCTGGCTGCAGGGCACGCTGGAAAAATTGGAACTAGGATGTGTGCATGTGTGTGTGTGTGCATGTGTGTGTGTGTGTGAAATCGTCCAGGCCTGTGTGTGAATACCCAACGGTTCTGTGCTATGCTGTGAATCAATGTGGCTCTGTGCCAGGCAGCAGCTAAACTCGCTGCCTCCCTCATTGGCATTTCTCTCACTCTTGTTACTCCTCTCTCCTCGCACTCTGTTCCCTTATCGTTTTGCTCGCTTGCCTGAGAGGACCGAATTTTGATTTCGCTGATATACCGAGAAGCTAACGGGTGCAAATCAAACCAGTGGAGAGTTAATCAGAACCTCCACGGATTTGTCCAGAGATGAAAGTACATCTCATTCTCTTTCATTCCCATCCTCCTCCTCCTCCTCCGACGACTGACGAGTAGCATCAGAAGTAATCATTAGCTTCTGTGTTACTCATTACAGCGAGTGTCATTGGGTTTGACATCGGAGGCACTAATCAGTAACGGTGCTCTCGGTAAATTGAGTTAAGTAGAACAAGCACACACTGGCACGGCGCGCATTCCTGACAGCACCGTGTTCCACAGCCTGCAGATACAGAAATAGCTGCTGTGTCTCGGAGAAAGAGAGTCTCGTGTGACGAGCCTGCTCGGTGCACAATAGCGGGTCAGCCTCCAGTGCGTATGCGGTGCAGGAAGCCAACAGTTTGCCAGATGCCTCTTTATCTCAGGCCGCCAAAAGGATCTGGGTTTGTTAAGGGTTGATAGTGGACCGCTAAGTATAGAAAGACCTGGAAGCGATGTGTCCCTGTGTGTCGCTGCCTGCTCAGAGGCCTGTGAATGGGAGATGGAAACTGAGGCAGGAAGACAGGCAGCCTGTTTATCATCGACTCCACGTGAGCGGTGACTCACGAGGCAGGAGAATCCATTTACTGTGTTTTTTTTCCAACCCCAGCACTGATCTGTAGATGAGCCGGATCCCTGCTTTGACCCCAGTATGAATAACTAAACAGATATAAATGACAAAGTGGGATATTGTTCAGCGTTCATCTCTTTGTATCGTAGCAGAAGAACGCTGCTGATGAGACTGAAAATCTCAGCCCACTCGGGCACAAAAGTGTTGCCAAGTGTATCCTCACATCACATCTCAGCATCTGAAGGGCGTGTTGCTTCCTATTGCTCTGTAGACGTGCCCTATCTGGCATCAGGGAGATCATATCATGTCAGCATTTGGCCTAAAAACAATGTCTGGCTGCAGAAAGACGTCTCGTTTTTCATGTTGTGTTACGGTGTATCGGTCCCTAAGATGTTCAGATGCAACAAAAGGGGCCGTCTCTGTCTCTTAGTGTTTCCAATTCTTCATTTTGTCTATACAGCAAGCTTTACTTTCCAATTAGAGCTGGACTGCGAGACCACAGGGGGCTAAATGGACCAGATAGCAGAGAATGAGATCTGAATCTTGAGTTTTCTAATTGGGCTTTGGTCTGAAGGCAGGGGGTTCCCCGAATGTCTCTAGAATTGATTGCAATTCTCCAGGCCTCTTACTTTAATCCATCGTTGTGTTGAGTTTCTGTGTTTCTTGAGTTTAATTCACCACTCTTAAATCTCTACAGTTATCAGATCTCTGGAGGCGGCTCTACCCGCTCGCCTCACACCAAAGAAATATTGCTCTTTGTCAGAGGATCAGGAACTGAAAGTGTAATTTTAGATTTGGTTTACCGCAGCTCCACAGGGCCTCTGAGACCAGCAGCAGTATTGAACTGTTTGCTACCTGTCAGAGACCTGAGGTCCAACTCCCTTCGGCTCTGGACTCAGCGGATTAGAGAAGCATGCGCAGGAGGATTCTGAGGAAAGCCAGCGTGGAGTCGCTGACCTACATTCTCTCTTCCCTGACGTCCTGTACACCATGTTAGGTGTTCAGCATTAGCAGTGGCCCTGGAGCCTTCATAGAGAAGTTTCTTACCTGTATAACAGAGCAGGGGATCACATGGCAGAATGATTTGTCTCACCACCTTGTAATCGGTGGACTTCACCTCTGAAGGCTGTCTCAGTCAGATTAGAGGACAAAGCGGGTTTCAGACCGTGTTCCAACATGTTATGAACACACACGCTGTCTTTGCTTTAATTAAAGACTCCGATTTTCTTAGCAACATTTGTTTTGCTGAAAGATAAACCGTATGAATAGCAGGTGTTGAGTTAGACACCTCGGGCGTATCGTGAAACCTTCAGATAGAAGCTTCACCTCGCACTGCAGACGTCCCTTCAATTAGTCTAAACTCATGCATCCAACAGTGTTTATTTATACCTTTGAAATCTCCCCGTGTTGATCTTATGACTGGGGTAGTCACATCCTCTGTGATGTGTGAGCAATCTGTGAGGAAGCAGTGAAAATGTGACTGATGTGGTGCGGAGGAGAAGGAAGTTCGGAGGTGGCTGTCTCGTTTTATCAGCGCCCAATCATGGGATTCTTTTGATCACAGTGATTATGTGCTCGCATGGCAGCCCGCCTGCGTACAGGCCCGCCCGGCAGGGTGTCCAACCTCCCCCCGTATTGTATGCACTCATCTGGAATCAGACTTTAGGTTCTATGGAGCCATAAACCTCTCATATTACTGACTTCTCCATCTATGCCGTAATGTCAGCCGTAGTATCCTGGGGAGGGAAATCCAGACCCGACATCATGCTAATGACTAAAGTCCGGCCTTTGATTAGCTTTACAAGAGATTAATAATCCGTGCTCACATGTCTCGTGTAAAAACTGCAGCATATGGCGAGCTAAAGATGAATTATAAATTGGGTAGGCAGCTCACTGTGAGATTATAGGCTTGGTCGCGTGCATCCCCAAGTTACCCCCCCTCAAAAGTAGTCTAAACCCACGCTTGGGGGCGGAGATTAAAGGCCTTGGGTTAGTGGGTTTTGGCCGGGGGCTCGGATGTTGGACGGACAGGCCTCTCAGACTGGTTTGATTGGTGGCCCCCCCCTTCAACATCCAGAATATACTGATGGGATTCCCCTGATTTGTGATTGGGTTAATCTCTTTTAATGAGTTTATAATCAAATACGGTCTCCGTCTGATTGATGGTTTTATGTGTGTTTGTTTGTGTGTGTGTGTGGAATAGGGGGGGTTGTTGTTTGTTGTGAGGGTGTGTGTGTGTGCTCAGGAGGAGACATCAAATATCTAGCGTCTACTTTAAATTCATCGGTCGATTCCTACGATAATCTTGAGTTTCAAAAACTTCAATCCAAAACTGCAAACTACAGTTTACAACCACACAAATCAGAGCAGCAAACAACCAATTAAAGTAGCGTTCGTCTGCAGAGTCCTGCAAGTAGGTCAGTTGACCTTCATACAAGATTTCCAGATGTTTCTTTCTTGAAAGGAATTACAGAGATTGATAGGATACAGTTAAACAGATAAAATCCTGCAGCAGCCAGCCAGTCACGTGTAGCCGTTCGGGGGTAGCGGGTCAAACAGAAGCACCGTGCAGCCACAAACAAGGTCGGCGTCTCTGCCTCAGGTGACTGCAGATTACACCCGGGCCGTGACGCAGGCTGAGAATCAGACTTACCATCAGCTCATTTGGCTGCAGATGAAATCTGTAATCAGGGGATGATTATTATGAGAAGGGAGCCTAACCTACATTCTGCTGCAAGGAAGGAGTCTGACTCTGTTTGTCTCTCCGTTCACATCATTTAGCCGCTGCCTTTACAGGCCATTTACCAGTTAAGACGGTTCAGATAATAGTGAACCATTTGAGTTGTGTTCAGGCTGAGCAGAAGCCTCAGCATCTATGTGCTCCATAGTTATTTAATCTGCATAAACTTCATCCCCTTCAGGCAATCCGCAAAGATCGAATCATATCTGGTGACCTTCTCCTCCTCTGCTATGATCTCCTGTGGTATTAAGAGCATTAGAATACAGGCTGCTCATGATCTCCCAGACTCCTGGTCATTCCATCTACTTTCCCATCAGTGGCGGAGCGAGTGCACGGGAGGCCATCGTCCTCTGGGTAGGGGGGGGTGATAAGAGGGGGAAGACGGGATGATGCAGCCCAGATGGATCCTAACTGATTATTTTCACAGGGTGGAAGCCGTGTTTTGAAAGGTTTCTGAGCCCCGGTCGACTGGCAGCTAAACCACAGCTGAAGAGACCGTGTTGCAACAGCAAGGCTTTGTGGACACTAAATAGGAACAACAAACCCTTCCTAACACTATAGCCTCTAACCACCTCCTCCACCCTTGTCTCTCCAGGCCTTCGGACAAGCCTACTCCAACCAGAGGAAGGTGGCAGCCGACGGGGAGAGCCGCGAGGAGTCTCTCATCCAGGAGTCGGCCTGTAAGGAGGCCTACTACGAGCAGAGGGTCCTCGAGCTGCAGTCGGACCTCCGCCAGACACGCAACATCCTCACCAACACCCAGTCTGAGAATGAACGCCTGAACACCATCTCCCAGGACATAAGAGAGGTGAGATGGGGGGAGAACACCCAGAGTCAGTCATACCACCTCGTTACGCAAGAAGTTCAATAGAATCTGTCCCATCGTTTATTTTGATCTGTGAGGGAAAGTTGATATTGTAGTGTCGTGTTTCCTGCATCAGCACTTTGACGTAACACTCGGTTATGTCAAGGCTCGTTTGCCTGCAGCTATCGAGAACAGCGGGTGTGTCTGTTGATGCGGAGCGCCTGATTCTGTTTAGCTGACTGACGCTGCAATAAACAAGAAGATATTCATCACCGAATCATCTCAAGCAACTTGCGGTCGAGCTCCGGAGGAAACTGGGGCTTACTGCTGTTCACTTCTCATTTATTAATGTATTTGGTGCAGGGAACACGGCTGCACATGGAGATGCAGATGATGGAACTCTGGTCCAAACATGCTGCAGTCTTTCACCTCTAATAATTTCAATGTCCCAACATGTCGAAATTTAGGGTGTATGAGGTTTGACTCCAAGACTAATTATACAGTTAATGGCTGTGGAGCCAAAGCTGACTGAAGCAACGCCTTGCTGTCAGGCCTTTTGTCATGTCTCCACCCCCAACTGTAAGTCCAGGGTGGAGTTAGAATAGATTTGTGCTCTCTCTCAAAAGACGACATGACTCTACGTGAACAAATTCACAATCAATTAGCATCTCACGTTTCAACTCTTGCTTGATGACATTGTCCGACCTGTTTTCCCACAGCTGTGGCACGAAGAGTGACACGGCACATTAGGAGAACTTTCACCAGCCATGGAGATCTGCGAGGCTCAAGTCATTTGCCCTTTGCACATTCCGCCGAACATGTTCGTATTCTTCTCCCTTCAGCTCCCCTTACATCCATAATACAAACCTTTTATTGTCTGCGCCCCACTTTGGACCGCGTCTGACCTCCTCACTGTTTGTACTCACAGCTAATTGACCTCATTAGAATAGACAAAAAGAGCAGCGCGGAGGCCGAGCGTGGGCGGTGTGTCGCTGCCTGTGGTCATGTGACGGTTACGCGGCGGAGCTGGAGATGAGATTGAATTAGCAGGAGAGCAGTGAAATCACGCAGGACTGCAGAGCTTTGAAGGAGCCTGTTAGATACGAAGAAATATAAAGTAATAGAAAAGAAATGAACCCAACGTGACTGGAGGGCAGAATGACGACACATATCCAACACATCCTCCGTTGTCTCCGTGTCCTGCAGGGACTCTTTGGTTCCAGTAGTTACAACTACAGCTTGGAAACCTCTTGTTGGGCTCTCCTGTGATACAATGCTCTTCCTATGTGGGACTTAAACCCATCACCCATTAGCACAGATTAAGAGGAGTCCACTGTTTTGCCGGTCGAGTTGAGGAAGAGTTAAACGGGCCTCCCCTCCCGAGTGAGTCTAAAGCTGCTGTTTTGTGTGAGTCACCGCTCGAGACAGCTGTCAGCGGCGTTTCCTACCGAGATTAGCGAAAAGTAGACTTAAAAAATGGCACGTCTCTCCCAACGACTTAAATTCCGGAAAGCTCCCAGCCAGATTCGCTATAATTAGGTCAGCTGCTGCTCAGCTCCTCTTCGACGTCGGTATGAGTTGGGCATCATGGAACACAGATGTGCCTCACCGGACCTGCTTCTCTCTGGATCTGTTCCCCTGTTTCAACATGAACATGATTACTTTCTACAAAGACATTATGACTCTTAAATCTCCTACTTGAGGTTATTCACCATGGAGCCCCAACCTCTGATGTTTAAGTATTGGGTGACCACAAGATAGTTAAACTGCAAAGCCACAAGACAATTAGGGACAATGTCTTCGTTGAAGGAACTGTTTTTTGTTGTTGACTTCATTGACTTTAATCTCGAATGAAACACACTTACAGGAACAAGGGATCTTTTGGTGACCTTGTTCGCTCACATTTCAGAAGTCGTGGTGAAGTGTTTCCTCCGCAGGGTGGTCGGGTTCAGCCGTAGACGTAGCGCGAGGACCATAGACATCCGGAAGGAGCTCGGAGTAGCTTTTCATGCTTGAAAGGATTGCCGAGGTCTCTCGTTGGAGATGTGCCGGTCACATCCAACTGGTATAACCAGAACACGTTGGAGAGATCACACATGTCATCTTGTTTGGGAACATCTTGGGGTCCCTGAGGAGGTGTTGCTGGGAAGAAGAGGGACATCTGGGTAAACCCCCACCCAGTAGATAGATGGCCACAGAATCCGAACTTGGTCCTACGCTTCATTACCTCCTCGCCACATAATTCTCCTCCTAACAAATGGAACCAGCCGAGCCATTATTCTCCACTGTCCTGGGTATCCGAGCTACAATGGTGTAAATGATGTTCTACTGGTGGCCTGCATGATGGATTCTCTGCAGGTGCCATTCACATCCTACCCACTCTCCTACAGCCCTGCATGCCCCGAGTCAGCTCTAATTGGCTCGATAAAAAGGATCTGGAGTGTAAATAGCCCCGTCTACGGTCGGTAATGACACCCTCCTAATGGTACTTCTGTGTGGCAGGCAAATGGAGAGAGAACGGGCACTGAGGCTGGCATTGATACCAGACTGACGGGGCTGAATGAGGCTTTTGTCTCCTGGGTTTTAAATTAGCCCAGAAGCTCAGGCAGAGAGAGAGCGAGGAGGAGGAGGAGGAGGAGGAGGAGGGGGAGATATCGGGAGAGGATGAGAATGGCACAAAAGAAAGAGGATGAAGCCTAAAATCCGTTAGAGAAGGAGACCGGCTTAATGAGAGTAAAGCCAGCATCACTGGTGAACAGTGCTGCTTTTCCTTGGACGGAGTTGGTGATTGTTGGGTCAGGAGGTGAGTGACAGACTTGGCTGAGAGGTACCTGTGGTTTGGATTTGTTCATAAAGGTTTGTCTAAAGGTGTATCGGGGGGCGGGGCTTTCAGGGCATCAGTAGAGATGAAGAGAGCCTGCGAATCAATCGGTAGAAAGTGTCGTCATGGAGGATTTACCGGTGCCTTACGTGTCTGTATAGGCCAATTCCACAACCATTCAGTAGCAGCGTGTTCCATCCAAACCTCCCCATGCCGTCTCTGAGCGATGCCAAGGCCTCCAACATCAGCCCCGAGCGCTGATAAGACGTATTTCACTGCTACGGTTGCAGTCTACAGGATTAAAGCCCTCACAAAGAGCCCGTAACATCGGAAGGAGGCGCACTCTAACAGGCGTGACTTCATTAAATTCATTTTCATGTCTTGAGAGGAATGTGCCTCCGGTGATGGCTTCCATTATCCCCGCAGAATCGGGGATTCACGTCGGCCGCCGCCGAAGATAAAAACCCTTAGACACGGTATCAGTGTGGTTCAGCGTATCTTTACCCTGTTGTCCCGGTCAGAGTGTATCGCTGAAGGATTCCTCGAAGGGCTTCCTCTTCATCTCAATCACTTAGAGAGCCACTTAAACGATTGAACCAACTGTCATTCTGTAATAATTCACTCTCAGACGTAAACTGTGGTTTTGTGCCTTTTGTCAATCACGACAATGAAGGAGCCATTGAGATGGAAAACGGGATCGGCGGTCGGGCCCCGTCGACTCGGCGAGTGCAGCTGTCTGACTGTAATTGAAGTGCTGTCTCAATTGAACGGATTAAACACCTGACGGAGAAAGTGGGAGGTTGAGAGAGGGAAGGGATCTCTGTTGATGGGATGAGTTTAAAAAGGTCGGGAGAGGTTTAAGCTCATTTTCAGGAAGGCCGTTGACGTTCTAACAGTCAGAAGAAATGAGAGCTGTGGAGCAGATGGACATGGGAGAAGGAAGCAGACTTCCCGTCTTTAGACCTTCATCACTGACAAGGTCAGGATTGAGTGGTAACGGGGTCCAAGGATCGTTGCTCTTTGTTCCCCCTTGTTACCATCTAATATGAAGCTAATGTAACAAGGCTCCTCGAGGGGCTCTGGCGCGTCGATGTAGACTGTGACATCATGTCGGGACAGATCACCTCCTGGCCTGTGGTAGTTGGGAGGTGAAGAAATTGATCCGTATAGAAAAATTGCTTCATATTAGGGCAGATAAATCGGAGTTAAAGGAGAGGATTTCCGTCTATAAACCATCTGCTGCCTTCACTAAACCCTCCAGATGTTATGTGGGTTATCTGTCCACTGTAGCCGGCATCAGTTAGGCTGCTGACCCATATGTGTATTTTTAACCTTAAAAGCTGACGCAGAATCTTTTAAATATATTTGGAAGATTTGCCTCGACCCCCGATATTATCTGGTGTTTTGTCAGCTTTGACGAAGCTCTGAAAGTGTCCCGTGTTCTCAAAGCGCCATGGGCTTCCAATCCCGAATCAATGGAGACAACACACACACAAACACACACACAAACACATTCACTTAAACTAATGGGTGGAAACGCGCTCACGTGCACATCCCTCCACTTTCATCCAGATGACCTCAAAATCTGTAATTCAGTGTTGAGTACATGCTGGGACACTTTCACCCTGTGGGCAGTCACGTAATGGCACCATCACCCACCACCACCACACACACACACACACACACACACACACACACACACACACACACACACACAGGGTTCCATTCACTTTTTAGTTTTTAATTGTCTCATTGAAAATGTGTGACCTTGACCGTGCCGCCCCCCCCCCCCCCCCCCCCCCCCCCTCGCGGGG
>CAAKHC010010747.1:0-39364 GCA_901007825.1 Macroramphosus scolopax
TCAGGAGGAATACGACATTTAAAACCCACTTCACAGATTCTTCTGTGTGTGGTGGCTCTTGATGCCCTCACCCCAGCCTCCGTCCATCCTTGTGAAGCTCACCAACACTTTTGAAAGGCCTTTTACGCACAATCCTCTCCAGGCTGCGGTCATCCCTGCTGCTTGTGCACCTTTTTCTTCCACACTTTGCCCTTCCACTTAACTTTCTATTAATGTGCTTTGATACAGCGCTTTGTGAACATCCAACTTCTTTTGCAATTACCTTCTGAGGCTTCCCCTCCTTGTGGAGGGTGTCAATGATGGTTTTCTGCACCACTGTCAGGTCAGCAGTCTTCCCCATGATTGTGAATTCTACTGAAGCAGACTGAGAGACAATTTAAAGGCTCAGGAACTCTTCTCAGGTGTTTTGGATTAATTAGCTGATTGGAATGTGACACTTTGAGCTACAATATGGAACCTTTTCACAATATTCTAATTTTCTGAGATTTTGAATTTGGGGTTTTGTAACTTTTAAGCCATAATCTTCAAAATTATAACAAATAAAGGCTTGGGATATCTTACTTTGCATGTACTGAGTCTACATAATGTATTAGTTTGACATTTTAAGTTGAATTACTGAAATAAATGCACTTTTGCACGATATTCTAATTTTTTGAGTATGACCTGTAGTTCCCCCTGCTCATTAATCTGTGCTTCATTTCTTCGTCATGATTACAGTGGAGAATGTATCACGTCGTGGATGTGGCACTGCTCCTCCGATGACAAATCGACCTGACATCTTAATGGTGTTTGGCTCAGAATTAGTGCCAACATTAGTCATCAGTATCAATAAATTACCAATTTATTTTCTAAGCATGATTATTATTTTTGCTGTAACTTTGTGATAAAACCCACAACTGCCTTTCTTACCAACACTTAACATCCATCCTGAATAAAAACCTCATCTTGTTCACTGAAACAAATCTACATGTGCAGCATTAATATTGCTTGTTTAAATAGAGGTAAATACGTCATGAGACAACAAATACACTTGAATAGAGTTTTGCTTTCAGTCCAGCAGTCGTTTTATGAGCCGACGCTGCATTTTTCAAAAGGCATTTAACTCATTTGAGATTGAAGGCTCTTCATTTATCTCCCTTTGGCTCCTGTTCCCTCTCACTTCATATTAAATGAACAGTATTTAACACCTTGTTATGAAATCAAACCTGCACGTGACGATAAGGAGCGGTGTCATTTTCAATCAGCTAAAGGGAATAAAGGTGTCCGGGGTCGGGGGGGGTCTCCCCAGTGATGTCGCTCCTGCGGGAGTAACGGCAGGGTATTTGTTGACCTCTTGACCTGTGGCTCTCTGGATTCAATGGGGTCACACAGAGGTGGAACCGAGGGCCCATAAATTGTGACTGTGATCTGCTTCTGTAGTCAAGGTGAGCAGGTGAGCGGCAGCCCGGGCGAGGCAGGCGTCTCATGAACGTGGGCTTTTTTTTTTTTATCATCACAATGACGAAATGTAAGATAACATATTTCATGTGATGCAATACAGAGCTGACATTGCATACAGATATTGTATTGCCTCTGCAGAGGCTGTCGGGACCCGTCAGAAGCCTTCCAGCTTGGGCCGGGTTCAGACGGAAATTTAGAAATGAGGTTTGGGTTGGGTTCAAACATCACGGCTGAGCGACGGAGCCTCCAGTTTATTTTCTAAAAATAAAGACGGTCTGGTTTGTGTGTCTCTTTCTGTGTGTGTGTGTCTGTGTGTTTGTTGTTGTTAACTTACAATGACAACAGACTGAGGACGATGACGCCACACAGGATATTTTTTTTCGGTCAACTCTTCTTATTTGGTTGAAACATAATTAAAGCGACTAAAGTATTCTGATGCTCCTTTGTGAGAATGTAATTGAATTAAAGGGAATTATTTTCCCACCTCTTCTATTATGAACGACCAATACGGCGTGTGCAATTTGTTTACAAGTGTTGTTCAACTCAACATAGCAGAACAACAACCAGACCTAATTAAACATGCGACACAGCAGCAGATCATCCGCTGATCTGGAATGGATTATATGGAAATTGATTATATGTGTGAAAGCCCCTCATAGATCATCCAACACTAACAGGGAGGAGAGATATCTGTCCATCGGTCCCTATGTTTTGAATGTTTCAGGCTAAACAACAACCCCCCCCTACATGGATGCTAAGCTCCAAAAAATTGATTAATACGTTGAGGCTTCCTTCTGTCAATTGGAAGAGCGTCATAGGAGGCGATAAGCACATTTGTCCACAAGTATCTATGAAAGTGAGTATGTGTCTGAGTACCTGAGTACGAGTACCTCTCACCTGTGATGTGATTTTAGCGTGAAGGGTGCTTCAGTCAAACGCTGCTCATTCCAAACACTCAGTCAGAGCCTCATTTGACTGAACGCTTGGCTGCCTGAGCAGGTGGCAACATCGAGAGCCAAGCCAACCATGTAACCCTCCGCTGGGCTTCCCACTGCGTCTACACCAGCACACGCAGGATATTCTTCACTGCGGTGCCTTGTGGTAACCTGGAGATCGGAGCAGCTGGCTTTAGATCGGGGCTGCAGATGTTTAAAGGCTTTGTGTGTCTGTTTTCCTTAAATCTGGTCTGCCATCTATGAGACAAAGTCATAAAACAACCAGAGGTTGCAGCTCTGTTTGTTCACTCCATCACAGTCCTGCAATAGATCCTCCCTCCACGCAGATTATAATGTTTCCTTTCTATTGAATGAGAGACAAGTTGATTTAATTAGACGGTCTGTTGTGGTGCTGTTGAACTGTGCTGGATTCTACTAACAGGTGTTCCTAATATTTTGTCCATCTCATTGAAGCCTTTATGAATGAATGAATTTAGTGCAAGGCTGTAATATTATACACATTATTCTGCATTAGTTGTATGTAGGTGTACCTAATAAAGTGACTGGTGATTGTATCTAGGCAACAACTGTACATACAAACATACAGAACTACATGTCCACTGGTACTGATGGTCATAGAGAGGGTGCTTGTTAACATCACCGTGGAAACCGCTGCAAAAGGAAGGCATGCTGAGAAAAAATGGAAGTGAATTTCATTTTACTTTATGTAGCTGTTTCTTGTTGCATCGCTGCAAACTCACACACCTGTTGGTTTATATTCATCTGAATATCATGTGATGCCCCCCCCATCCCCCGACAAGTCTTAAGATGCAGAGACATAATCTCCCTCCAAAGATGATGTGTTCATGTGTGTCTAGTAAAAAAGTTGCTTTAACACGCAGTCATGGATTTGTTGTTGTTAAAGCAGACAGCAGTGCTATCAAATCTGTGTCAATGTGTGTGTGTGTGGATGGGGGGAGGGCAGAAATACACAAAAGCAGCTGCTGCTTCAGTCTTCTGTGTAGAGTAAATTACTTCATGAAAGGTCATGGGTTGACATTTATACTGAAAAACTAAATAAAAAGAGCCTGACACCAGGAAAACTGGACCAGGGTTTTTTTTTCTTTTTTCTTCCGCTGAGGAAGGAGCACAGCTTTAAAGCTCGAGTGTCTTTGTTCTGTTGCTGGTTGATTAAACACAAATGTTCACAGGACTTGCAAGAGGGAAAATAACATCTTTGTTCATCACGCGTCCGCCTGGTGAACTGTTATGTTCCGGGGAAACAGGCGCTGTGGCAACTGGTGCAAACTGAGGATTGTGACAAGATGATGAAAGTAATTTAAGAGTCCGTCATTCAAAATCTGACAATAAGCCGAGCCTTCAAAATGACATTCAATGAATAATTAGGACGTTGAGTAGTTTTCCACGTTTGGGTATAATTTATATTTTAAGTCTGGCATGCGTGACTGGAAATTAAATCTGCTTGACCTTGGAGTCTGACTCTGAAAACTCCGGCCTGTCTCTCTGTTCGGTACCACGCTGCTTCACCCCAATCACACACACACAATGATTCATCTACTCTGCTCATGAAACATTAAATGTTATAATTTCACAGTCTCTTTTATCTCAAGCTTCTTCTTTTTTTTTATCATCTGATCGACTTGCTTTGTTTCATTCCTGCCATGCAGAATCTTTTAATCTGTAGTGTCAGTTATCTGTTGCTCTTCAATATTGCATTTCTCATAAAGAATAAAGAATCATAATTTAACTTATTTCAAATGCATTTTTACTTGTTTCAGGAATCTGATCACAAGCAGGTGTTGAGGTTTTCAAACAAGATAAAGCATAAATTGCTCAACCGAACCAGAACTAAACAACAGTATTACATTTTTGAGCATCTGTGGTCACGGTCACTTTTTACAGTGTTGACTTGTCACAATTCGGAAACTCACAGTTGCAAACGGAGGTTGATCACCCGTCTCCTGTTGCAAAGTTCTGTTGGACTCATCCATCAGCCCCTTCCTCCTTGTACACATGTTCTTTCTTGATATTGAAGTCAAAAGCTATTGATGTGAATGGGTTAACATTAGTTTTTTATTTTATTTTATTTTATTTTATTTTATTTTATTTTATTTTATTTTATTTTATTTTATTTTATTTTATCTTATTTATTTAATGATGTATTTAATTTAATTTTATTTATTTATTTAATATATTTTATTTATTTGCTTCTTATTTTATTCATGAGAAAGCACCGCTATTTGACGAGCATCGTTTGACACGTGAGAATGTGTTGAGTTCTCTTGGAAATGGATAGAAGAGTGTAGAAATCTTTACATGAATTCATTTCTCATCATTTTGTTTCAGCTAAAACGTTTTACACACGCCAGCTTCAACCTTCTGTTTACATCAATAATATTTCATGTGTTCAACCGTTGCTCGAGGCACAAGCGTAAAACTTTGCCGGGAGAAACTTGCAGAAAACACACAACTGTGATACATAAATATCACAACCGAGTCGGAGGAAAGTCCGTTTGATGCATCCTGCTGTTGTTGTTGCCTCCAAACAGCCAACTAAAAAGTTCAAACTGAGAAAATTAAAGATGAAGCCAGTCGTGTGTGAGAGGGTTTTAAGCCGGTGGTTGTGTGTATGTGCACGCCCGTGTGTCTGCGCCACGGCCAACCAAGCGAGAGCAGTGGTGGTCAGACTTTTGCCTGGAATGACAAAGCTCAAAGAAGATAAAGGAGCAACTCAATTCCACGACAGCACTCGGTCCCAAGCCAAACGACGGCTTCCAGGAGGCTCTTAAGCCTCTTACAGGACTGGCTTCCCTCCCTTTCCTATTGGACTTTTCTCTCTCTCTCTCTCTCCCTTCTACTCCCCCCCTCCCTCATTCACCCATCTCTTAGGGGGAAACAGTGTCCACAGAAAGGGTGGACATCTACGAAGTAAGCCAGGCATGATAGAGACAGCGGATTTACAAGATGAAATTGCAGAAAATCTATTAAAAATCTGAGGGAAAAGAGGAAGTGAGGTAACGGAGGCCCCTTCGACTAGTATGTGAGAAAAAAACTAAATCTAAGCGTGAAACAAACAAGCTGTGCTGCTCAGACGAAGGTAAGTGGACGGGGAATTGGCAGTGATGAGTGAACTTACTCACCTTGAATTTTTACCAAGTTGTATCTTCGGGGAGTTTCTGCCTGGCTGTGATCATTTCAGGGACAACGCGGCTCACACATAGGCAGTGTCACGGCTTTGTGCTACCGCAGGGAAGCAAAGAGCAGTGAGAGATATTACAGTGTGTTTGTGTGCCTCTCCTGGAACACACAGGTTTTTTCCTTTTTGCGCTCACATTTAGTCCGTCTGCGATTCAAGGTGGCACGAGTGTGTCGCGTCTTTCTCGTAGGCGGCTCGAGGAGATCGCGGGCCTCACAAAGTGATCGCATGGCCAGCGCCTGTCTGCACACGGCGGGCCTGGATCCAAAGCGCTCAGCAGCCGCAGACCTCGTCACAGTTAATAACATGGACCCTGCAGATTTTTAAGCGACTGTTCCCGCCATAAATTCTCCCTCCCAACCATTATTGCTTAAATGCTTTCTCCTTAATGATGAACGGGCATAAATCTCCCTCCTCTTTAAAGGCAAAGGAATGTGATCTAATCAGAGACTCGCTCACCAGCATCCCTGACGGTCGCTTCAGAGGGAAGTCAGATCAATCAGATGAGATCCATAAGAGAAAATGAATGTCGGAAGATGGAAATATGTGAGGGAAAGCAACATGTAAAGGAATATGCAGAGCGGGAGTGAGGGATGAGGAGGAGAGAGGACTTCTGGCTCCTCTGAGTGATTCGCCCGCATGCTGATTGCTATCAGCCGGTACATTACTGAGACCCTGATGCTGTTTTGATGTAGGAAACAACACGAGAAAGAGACAAATAGCTGCACATTTGCGTGTGACAGACTGGTGTGCATGTATTTTTTTTAAAGAGGACAGATCTTCCAGGGACGATTAGATGACAGGAATGTCCGACACGGGACTTTTATTAAACATTGAATATTAAACAGTGCATGTCATCCAGGTCCCATGTTCAACAAACAGTCCCTCTGATCATTTTATTGATACGGTGGGCTCATGTGATTCAACCGCCTTCACCCAGAGCAGAATTAAAGATTTACAGATACTAATAAAAACAATATAAGGACATAAAGTCAACTGGAACATTGCAGAATAATTCAGTTTGTTTTAGTATCTAATTAGAACGCCTCTTGGGCGCCTCCCGCTGGAGGTGTTACGGGCATGTCCAACTTTTAGGAGGTCCCATGGGAGACCCGGAGCAAGCTGGAGGGATTCTACATCATCCGGTCCCCAAGGAGGAAGTGGAGAATATAAGGGGACGGACAGACGGACGGATGGATGGACGGACGGATGTTTCCATTGTCATTTGTTGTTGTCCGCCAGCCCTTCAGACGGCTTAGTTTTACAGTTTTGTCCAATCACGCCCGACCACCAGGAATGATTTACAGCCCAGTGCTATAATTATTTACACAGGAGGAGGGTGCATTTATTCATACCAGGTACAAATACACTGAATTGGAGCTTGGTGGCTGGAGCAGGGCAGACAAATTGCCAACACTGTATGTGGGGAAATTGCTTCTTTTAAACCACGTTTTCTCTGTCGCACTCTTTTTTTTTTTTAATCTCTCCTTCCAGATTCTGGCAGGGAGGTCTTCGTATGCTTCAGGGTGAAGCTGTGTCAAGGAATGAAAGATTGGAATAACAGGGTAATGAGGCAGAGATATGGGTGAACCCTCAATCTCGGAGCTGCACTGTGCCGTGGTCCCCCGATCATGTCGGCTCTCCGCAGTAAGTGGTCCAAAGCACTCATCTTAAACTGGTACAACCAAACAAGAGTCGCCACTGCAAGATGCCTCCTGTACACAACCACTGTGCCCTTGAAGGACGCCAATCAATGAGACCTTGCGGGATATCGGAAGGTGCTGAGGAAAGAGGAGGAGGAGAGGAAAAGGGGAAAGTGGGAGCCGGATCAATGAGTGGTGAACAGCCACTATGATTTTTAAATGATGTCACAAACACCATCGCTGCCTTTAGACTTCAGCCAAAAATCATATTCCTCTTCAAGCCATAATATGCATGACGATACATTTATATTTTTTTTACCTCTGCACTATATTGTCAATCGATAATAAATGTAAAAACAGGTTTTTGTATTTTCACTAAATTCAGGTATTCTAAGTTTTTAATGAGATACCAAAAAAAAACATCACCAGGGAAAAGTTCACTGCTAACATCAGCTTGCAGACTAGGTTGCTAATTAGATGCTCACCCACGGCACATTAAACAGCATGTTAAGGTGCCTGCAAATGTCACTTCAGTCAGCGGCGGTGCGGCGGCGGTCTCAAGGACACTGACACACGCCTCCAGTCAGACACACACTTTTTGATTTAGTTCAATTATTTCCTTTAGTTAACGATTGTTAAAAGGTTCAGTCAAACTAAAAATACGTGTGTGTTCTTTAATATCAATGCTGGTGTTATTAATTAAACATTACAACATTTAGTAATTCACTGGCAAACGATAAGTTAATGCAAACAACTTATATATTGCAACGACATGTTAGGATAACAGACAGGACAGTTGTTAGCACCTTGGTAGCCCACACGGAAGAGTCAAACACCTCCAGATAGTATAACAGGTCCAGAGAAGCAGGTCAACGGGAATACCAAGACCCAACTGGAATAATATATTGGATTAAAGGCCACAAACACTTAATCTATGCACAGTGTACGATGGATTATAACTCAAGCGAAAGACTGTAAGATCAGCAGACAGATGAAGGCAGAGAGTGTCAGAGCCACTGTCCAGGATGAAACAAGGAGCATCCATGAGTACATCTGAAAGTAGACCCCCCTCACAACAGCAGGGCGAATACCTCAAGCAGAAGACAGAGAATGGGGAGGAAGAAGAAGAAGAGTTTCCCTCAATCTCTCTCTGACTCGTTCTAACAACCACTTCAGAGCAAACCTGAAGGACAACAGAGGTTTGGATCAGAGGTCTACCACACCAGACATGATGAAGGCCCTGCAATAGAAGACACTGATAAGAGGGAGTACATGGATGAGAGAGTGAGAAACATCTGCAGGCTTACTGACTTCAGACCGGAAGTCAGAGGGGAGATACAGCCAAAGGAGCAGGAGAGGCAACATCAGGAAGAAAATTCAAGTGCAATGCGAAGGACTGAAGGAAGAACTATAGCAATGATTCAAAGAAAATAGCCACATGACACAGAAGAAACACTGTTTCCGTCCTCAGACTGCCATCACATGGAGCCTCCTCACATCTCGGACTCATCCTCGTAATAAGCAAATCATTTCCTCCGATGTGGCCCGATTTTACACACTGTTCGGCAACCTCTGCTTGTATTAGTCCAGTCCGTCACTCCTTTGATGCCCCATGTTCACTTCACACATCGTACATTTGAACACCCTCTGTTCTCTCCGGGGGGAAAAAAAATGACATGTAGCTGGGTAAAACCAATTTGATACGGCGACTGTGTGGTCCCCAAACTGTCTGTAATCGCCTTTCCCTCCGCCACACACTCGCTCGCTCGTCACCGCGGTATTGAGTTCAAATGATTGACATCATAATAGGCTCAGCTAAATTATGATAGAGGTCAAATTAGAATTTAATCATCACCCCCCCCCCCCCTTTTCCCCGGAGGGCAATATGAATAAACATGATTTTGTACGAGACTGATGGGCTGGTTATGCAAAAACTGTGATAACACTCTCAATTTTTCTCTTTTGTTACAGCTTCAAATAGTGACTGGGAGAGAGAAAAAGAAGGGGGGGCGGTAATAAGAAAGAGAGAGATGAGATATCAAGTGAGTGTAAGGAAGAAACTGCAGTCGTATAGCACATACGTTCAATAGAAATAATGAACTGATTACATCGAACAAGGCCGACACATGTGATTCTAACACACACGGTATTTTATAGGTTTCAATTTGCTCTCAATTAGACCAAAGAATTCACACATAATAGTTATTATTACCCTGATTTCGGCAGGTCAGACTCAGACAGTGAGCCTTATGTTCTCCTTTACTATTATACAAGCATATGAATTATTATTTCATGATTGCATTCAGCATCATCGTTCACTTTGACTATTGAGATGACTTTGAAAGAATTAGGAGGATTGTCCTGAAACTTTTCTTTTGCTTGCTTGCACAGGCGGCATCATAACACTTTTAGATGCAGAGTCTCTACAGTATTGCAGAGTCACAGGCCTCATGTGCAAAATCTATACCGGCCACACACAAAACAATCTCGGTCTGATAATAAACGCCCTCTATTCCTCCACTCCACCCCCACCAGATGGGTGGATGCAATAAGGATTATAGAGCAGAGGACACACTTGTATTGTTGTTGAGACTCTTCTACTTTGGAGGATGAGTATTTGTCTGTATAGTCGTCCAATCCACTTAGAGTTGGGAAACAAATGGCGGCAATATATTTAATACCCCCCGAGATCATGTCGCTGCAGGCCCAAGGCGCCCAATCGTTCATGGGGACTTACAGGCAGCCCCCGGAAAATAAATAAATAATTCAGTATGAAAGAGGAGTGGAGCATTATGCTTTAGTGAGCAATAAAACATGCGGTGTGACAAGGATGGCGGCTGCTGCACACAGAAAGAATACCCATACTGCTGTGTATGTGGCGGGGACGGGAGAACGCCGGGAGCCAGGGGGAAAGGGCGGTATGAATTTCCACGGCAAATGAACTCCCCATCTAGCTTTGCTGAGTTCACGAAAGGTCACCGGGACGATTATTTCTGGGCGCCACCTCAGACCCGGCCGTGTCCGGACAGGTCGCTGTATGACGGCCGTAACACGCCCGAAACCGGTGACTAATGCCACCGCTCAATAACTGCGCTACTGAAGCGACGAACCGTGTGATGTGTAATTATAGGTTACCGTTATTACATCAAAGGGAAGATTTTACACACAATGCGTTTGTATTGTGTCGAAGAACAGCGTGACGGCGCGCACGTGCTCCTGTCGCTGTACGTGTGCGCCGGCATGTACAGTGCATTCACTCATCAGCGCGCTAATGTGGAAGCAATGCATGACAGTCATCATTAGGGCCAATTAGCTTCCCTGCAGATGGCGGGTTGATTAACGAGAGAGCCAATCAGAACGGCGGGAGCGGACGACGCACACGCAGGCGTCCTGCGATGTGAAGCTGCTTCCGTGTGAGAGGGGAAAACAAAGGGAAGAGGCGTCCGATCGTAAAACAAACGAGCGAAATGGAACGTAGCAGCTTGAACGCAGCGGAGATAAGGCTTCAACAGATAAGGGAGTCTTAAGTCAAGGTGAAGGGAAGGAAACCGAACTGGCTTGTTACATAAACTAGTCTGTCTGTCTTTTAAACTGATTGTGTTTTAACGTCGATGAATATTATTTGTTACAGGATCTAAGTAGTTAGTGTTGCAGGCTTGAGTTCAACGTATGTTTGAGAAGATTATAAATCGAATTTGGGTTACATTTGAGTCATTTTAGACGAGTTAGATGTTTACGAAAGAGCCGCTAGACAGATGAGCTAATCCCCTCTGTAATCTGTCCCTGTATCCTCCTTTACGACGGTAAACACCGACCGGCTTACTCATCCTATAGGATACGAGCGCCAGCTAATTGACTTACAATGGAAATGTAAATCTTCTAAATTCTTCTGCTTAAATGACAATAAACGGTGTTTGTGTTCACTGAGCTCAACCAAACAGTCTGATGTCATCGGCGATGGATCTATTTATAGAGGAAAGTAATACCGAGGTTTGAAACAGAAGCTTAGCAACAGGCGCTCCGAGCAACTTTTCAGTTGCTAAGGCCTTCTAATCAACATAAGTGATATTGCTCTCATGAGTGATGAATCCGACTATGATTAGTATACAGGGGATAACACTGCAAATCACCGGAGGCCACTTTAATCGCATGATGATAATTAGCATGAGCAGCGACATAATAATGAAGTGCACGGAGTGGACACTTATCATGGCAGGAGTGGCGGCGGCAGGCGCAGCAGTCCAGTTATAGTGCAAATAATTAACTGTTTCATCGTTTTGCAGACGGACTTCTCCGAAGTGATTCACAGGGAACACGGCGGCGAATAGGCGGACGTATCGGTTCTAAAATAAAAGCTCCGTAGGATGCGACAGAAACAGCGGAGATGTAGCGCCAGGGAGCAGCTGGTGGAAACAGCGAGGCGGACATTCCCCCGAACCTATGGATGCCACGGCCCAATTAAAAAACATGAAATCATCCGCAGCCCACTCAAACCTTTAATCACTCCTCTGATCAAGCACAAATGACCAAGTACTTCCCTATGTATGTTGAGTTTCATCAACAGAATATGTGAACACGGCTGGATGCAGTGCGGTAGAGCTTGACAGATTCATGGCGCTGCACCCAGGTGGTGTTTGAAGCTTTTAACCGGACCTGAAACTGGATGTTAGTTCATGTAAATTGAGTCACGTTAGACGAAGGGGCTCATAGAAAAAATGCAAGGAAGGCAAAAGCCGAAGCAAGTGAGCAAGACCTGCAAGCTGCAGAGTGGATTTCAAAATGTACCAACATTAATACAATTTTAAAAAAAAAATACAACTATTAAAATAACTCTGGAGAATATACAAGGAAGATATCAACCAATTTCCAATACATTCTTAACTATATAGATGTCAAATATAGCTCTAGATGTTGAAGACATTAGTTGTGCCAATAGGCGGCTTCTCTAGTCGTCGAGTGATTCTTGCTCACATTAAGACAGCTGCGACACGGCCAGGTGTAGGAGATAATGATGGATGTACGCAGAGGGAGCCGGTGAGCAGCAGCAGAGGCCTGGAATAGTATCAACGGGTTTGAGTTAAGACCCCAGGTGGTCCCTCTGCGAGGGTACAAGTTCCAGGACTTCATTAGGGAAGAGAGGAGTCAAAGAGGTTAAACCAAGATGTGACAAGACTGGCAGGATCCACATAAGAGCTTCTAGCGGGAGCGGCAAAAAAAAAAAAACTTTGAATATAATCAACCGTCTTCTTGAAGCTCCGGTAGGGGAGGAAAAAAAAAGGGGTGTCGGTTGAAGATGAGGGAGAAGGTGAGCATTGGTAATACCACCGGGGGTTTACAGGAGGACAGAGCAGTGAAGAAGGATAGAATTCAGACTCATTGCTGTTACAGCACCAGCAGCTGGCTATAAACATTTGCAGGAGATGAATGTAAGTCTACTGCACCTAAATTCAACCAGTCATTTCCATTTCGATTAGCCGGATTCAGAGAAGCATGATAATGGACTTCAGAATCAGAATCAGAAAGCCTTTATTCGTCTCACATGGAGAAATTTACGTTTCAGCTTCATCCCGTCCAGAGAAAAACACATAAACACTTCATCATCGGTCGGGGGAATGAATCCCTCGTTGTGGGGAAAAAGCACGAGTGTACGTTTCATCGGCAGCGTCGACCTTGCGACAACCTTCAAGCAGCTTGTCCTTCCACGGTACATTGGCCCGACCACAGAGGTAGATTTTATAACTTAAACGGTGATTTGAACTCCTGGTTGGATGAGTCGTTTACTTCTGAATTAATGGACAGTCGTTTTTATTGTCGTACAAAAAAGTGTTAAACACGTTATTAATGGGGTCCTCGTGTTGCCTTGGAACAACCACGTTGCTTTGACTTCAAAATTAGATTTAAAACAGGTGTAAAATGCATATAAATACAGAAATAAGTGTCTTAATCCAAAAACAAAAGGGCTTGTTTTGTAGTGTATTTTTGTTGAACTTGAAAACTAAAGATTCTTGTTGCTCAGTGAACTGACATCAAATCATCTCTGAGCTTCTCGTCTGGCTCCGAGTTGTATTTGTTTGTTTTGATGTCGTCGCTATTCAGTCTATCACCGTAATACGAGGGGAAAACTTTAACTTTTTCTTTCCCCGTCTCCGAGTCTCGACACTCAGAAAAAAAACAAGTATAAAAGAATAAAAGTTTCAGACGGCTCCCTTGACAACGTCCTCCAAAGTATACGAGGACTTTCCTCGACTACAAAAGTTAGCAATTTGGATCCGGAGCTTCACTTTCTCCTTTTGCTTTAGAAACGTCTCTGAATACAACGTGTCTGAGTCTGTGTCTGTTGCAGTGAGAGGAAGTGAGTGTTTTTTATATATTATTCATTTGAAAACTCTTTTAAAACAGTTGCACTATTGGTAGATTGATGCCACCTACAAATTGACATCTAATTAAATGTAAACTGACAATTATGAACAAAAATCTGGACAGTTTTTCGTTGCATTTTGTTTTGAAACGTGACTCTTTATTTACTGAGTGATTCACAGCTGGTGGTCCTTCGGTCCTCTTGCCCTCCTGTTCTGTTCTTCCGCAGCAGCTAAATTGGGCCCTGAAATCTCAGTTCTGGGCCTTCATGTTCCTCAGGTTCCAGATGTGGACCCCCGCTGAGCCCACCGCTCCGTCTCCGGCACTGATCTTCAACCAACCGCTGGGAAAACACTCTCAGCGTTTTCCCAGCACGCGCAGCAGGTGCCCTTTATGAGTCACATGTATCGATATTTTGTTCAACGGATAAGACTGAGGGCTCACGCCTCTTCATCACTGAACCTGCGTTTTCCAAACTCTTCCAAACGGGCTGGAAGTGAATAAATCATATTTCTCATGTAAACATTTCAGTTAGATTTATATTCCAACAGACCTTCTGCCGAGTCCACCAGCACAGCATCCAAACATGCAAACAGCAACAAGCATTTATTCAGTAGTTAAACTACAGCTCATATTGCTTTGGGGTGGAGAAATAAGCTCATCAAATAGTTTGTCCATCGCCCTCTGCGTCTGACAAGAGGAACCCTTTGGCATCTGGATGTAAGGCGATGGGCGTTCCACAACTGGACGCCATTGTTAGAGCAACTGCTCCAGCTGTGGTGAGAATGGTGCACGTGGAACCCTGACAGAAGGTGTGTAATTGAACTACGGTGATCCGTCCGTTCACAGCGTGGACTCCTTGTTGCAAAAGGGTTTTCGATCACTCGTCTTCCTCTGCAAAGTCTGACGATCGGTGGAACCATTGAGCCCCCAACCTGCCTCCTTATGCAGAGTTGTTTGTTATATAGCTCAAAGCTCACTGTGTAGCTGAAATATGCACATCATGATGCAAACCCAGTGCAAACTGAGTTCTTTCTCCACCTATCTCTGAATTAATCTATTATTCTTGCACAGCCATCTTACAACCAACAGAGTTACTTGCTTTTTGCACACACAACTGCAAAAGCTAAATAAATTAATCACAGCGCTCCGACAAGACACTGACAGTGCACCTCTCTCCATGTCCTGCCGCCGCGATACATTTGTCTGGGCTGCATTGTTCCCCTTATATCACATCCTCGTCTGTCAGATGGGTGAAGTCGGTTCCTCTCTATATGACTGTGGTGGCAGTGAAGAGAGGAAACAGATGCCTGTGCAGTCCTCCAGGACTCCTCATGTAACGTAATAAAGATGCCATCTGACAGTTCCTGCTGTCAAACCACTGCTCTATACACAGCTTCTTAGCTCAGGTCCCCCGGTGTTTTGTTTTGTTTGAATAGAAGTAGAAGCACATTCTCCTGAGAGGGGATTACAGTGGGGCATGGGAGGCATTTTTCTATTTCAAACCTTTGGCTTTTTATTCCTTTAAAACTTGTGTTCAAAACACACGGCACGTCACACTGTTTCTCACATGTGCATGGCTCCGAGTGCACGACAACAGCACGTTAAGGATACTTCAAGGCATCGACTGTCAACAGCAGGGCGCAAATAAAGTGGCGGGATGGAGTACATGCATCTGGAGGTGTGGTACCTACGGCACCTTAAATAATTCTCCAGGGCTTCACACTAATGAGGTGATAAAGTAAAAGGGAAGTGGGTGTGAGGGCAAGGTAAAATCACCAGGGTTTCCGAGTGTTAGCTTCCTTTAAATCCATGTCAGAGACGCTGCTGCACCCCAGGGCTCCTACCACTGGAAGAAATGTAAACTAAGGGAGGAGAACGGCTCATCTCATCCAAAAGAGCCATATAAAGTTGTGCTTACTTACTTACTTACTGTGATTGACATGTGCAGAGTTTTCCCATGGAGTTTGGACAACACTGGCCAAGGACGCTTAAAAAACATTTGAAAGCGATCTGAGGCTTGGTGGAAAATTTCTACATTCATGAAATATACAGTACGTATATCACTAGAGCGGTGGAGTAAATAATTGTAACGTGAATCTTGTGAGCCGGTCGAATTCTGATGATTGGCTGAGGAGAAAATGGAGCAAAACAACCAATATAATGAAAACTACACCGCGTGAGTGACATCATCACTGTAGAGCTTATTAATCTTAAACCGGCCTCTCATTTATTCTCAACTTCTACTATCCTCTTACTTACCCTCAGCTGTTTCTACCTCTTACTGTTTCTACCTCTTACTTACCCTCAGCTGTTTCTACCTCTTACTGTTTCTACCTCTTACTTACCCTCAGTTGTTTCTACCTCTCACTTATCCTCAGCTGTTTCTATCTCTTACTTATCCTCAGCTGTTTCTATCTCTTACTTATCCTCAGCTGTTTCTACCTCTTAGCTTTGCACTGCTGCCTGTATATCTTCATTACCTTTCGTGCTCCTCAGCTTAGCAGCAGTAGGGTCTTTATCTCTTTGGATTTTTCAATTAATCAAGAATGCTTCATGGCTCATTGGCTTGGACCCACAACATTTATCTAAGATGAAGGGATGTGAGATAATCCACAGCACAAACAAAGGATAAGATATAATCAGTGGGAAAGACGCACCATTATCAGTGTTAGGAAGGCAGCGTTATGAGTACTTTGAAGCTGCGAGACTATGAACAGTAGCATGGAATTAATGGCTGTGAGGTTGTACACAAGCTTCTTTCTTCTAAGCTCAGTTGTTTGTGACATCCACTTTGTTTAAAAAAAAATGTACTTTGGAATTTGCATGATGCTCATCCTATGCTACCTCAACACGGCGTGGCAGCCGTGTGCACACACACGTCTCCAGTACTTCCTCTGAAGAATTGAGGCTTTCACAATGGGTCGTTCAGTGGGAGGGAAAAATGGGGCCCAAACTGGGTCAAAGCTGCAACAGGGGAAAGGTAGGATAGGAAAACATCATTTGTGTTGTTAGCTGAAAGGAAGCACTGTTTCCTGTGCAGCCATCGATCGGGGGCGAGATTAATGAAGTCTTTGCTGGGAGGACGGATCCATAAATGTCATCTTCACACCCCGTCTCTCAACGGCAACTTGTTGATCACACGGCTTGTGTCTTCTGAGAGCCACATAACTAAGTTTTGTTTAGATTTTTGGTATTTTTCTTTCACTTGGGGAGTAACTGGATGATGGAGGGCAACCATAGATATGGTATATATAACATCTTTAGAAGGCTACACTTTAAAATAGGGCTTCATCATATTGTACCTGAATTTAAATCCATATTTCTAAGTCAGTATAAGTCTTCTCTCTTCTCTCTCTCTCTCTGTTGAAACAGTTCTTTTGCACAAAAAACAGGACAAAGTGAAGCAGACATTTTTTGGGGGGTGAAAGGAGTACAGAGTATTCTTTTCCTCTTGCTTTGAAATCATCCTTAGTCACCAGTTGCTTCGCAGAAAGAGATGGAAGATGGTACCATCTGGGCATGTTCTCAAAACCCTTTCAAGCATAACACACAGCACATGGCGCCGAGACACATTGAGCGACTCAGCAAGTATGTAACACAAATCCCTGCATACGTGACAGCCACCCCCAGGAGACGATACCCTCAGACTTTTTTATCCTTTGCTGTAACTTTCATGCCTCAGCTGTAGTTAGGAAAAGTTGTTTTTTTTATCCAAACTCCTCCGACTGCCGTGGCTTCATCCCCTGAGGAATGCCAGTGAAAAGAAAGAGAGCGAAAGCATCGTTGTGCTTGAGAGAAAAAGAGTCTAATGCTAAAAGGCTAAAAATAGACAGTAACTACCAACCTTCACCTCAGAAGAAAGCTGAGGGAGAAAGGAAATGGGGAAATAGCTCATTTCATTAGATTGGACCTCCAAAAAAATGGCAGTAAAACTGAGAAAAAAGAAATGAGAGTTTTTTGTGTTCGAGTTAATCTCTTCCTCCGGGATACAATCGCTGTTTGAGGTTTCACATGGCCGGGAGACGGCTGGATGTGGACGTCTGAGCGCCGACTGTAAACAAATGTGTGCGCCGACACTTTTTCTTGACACGCAACCTCTGACAGGACGTCACCATGTTGCCTTTCTGATTGGTGTCAACACTTCTTTTTAAACTAGCAGGTGTTACTTCATCGAGTATCTATCTTTAATCCTGCAGGTAACTTTCTCTTAATCCGCGCCTTATTGGTTGCTATGCCAACGCTTGTTGTAACCAAGGTGCTAATTTATGCTCGGTGATGATACAAGGCTGTTAACTGTAGGTCTGTCGGAGGATGAGCAAGTAAACATGCTATTGATTAATATATATGAGTTTGTTTTTAGATATTCAGTCATGTTTTTGCACATGAATCCGTTATCCAATTTGGGAGAAATATCAAAGATTCATACACACCACTTAAATTCCTGGACTGCAATTTAGTTATGAGAGGATTTGTCTATTTTTTTTAGGTAATCTAAGATTAAGAAAAAGAAATATAGATTTCTAAGTCTGAGACAAATGAGATGTTTAAAGTACAAATGCATCTATTGACAAACTAGTTCTAATGTTTCATGTACTATAATTCTGAGGTCCCTAAATCCGTTACCATGGAAACAGTATCCCTGAAGGAGGGATACGAGTTGCACGAAGCGTATAGCGCACATCATGACATTTGCAAATATATCAACTTTGCAAGGATGCCAAGAACTGCAAAGATTAAAAATAAACCACGTTCTTAACCAATCACGTTTGCATTGAAGAGACTCATTAAACAGGAAAGAGGTAAGTGTGATTATCGGCTGATTAGTAAGACAACTCGGGCTCCCTCTGAGAGAGATGACACAACCGACAGACCTGTCAAAGCGACAAAGTAGGTTTGGGGGTGGCGAAGAGTCTAGATGGCAATACTTCATTGGCAAGGCTGCCTGTCACAGCAAAGCCACACAGCAGCTCCCAGGCCATCGTCTGCTGCTGAGATAAAGAACAAAAGTAGGCCGACATGGTGGAGGCAGGCCTTTCAACATGACATGTTTCACTTCAACTTATTACAAGTCACAAGCCGCTGAAAGGAAGTCACGATATCAGTTCAGGACTAGGTGAGAGATGTGACAACAAGCGAGAAGGGTGAAATATAACACTGGAGCCTTCAACGGGAAAACACATGAAACACATCGTTAACAGAGTTGTTCCACGTTATTGAAACGGTCTGATTTTAACTTGTCTCAGTACCTTATTTTATGAGAACAATAAGAGAGCACAAACCTTTCCATCTACATGTCAAATGATCACAATGAGTTGGAAGCAACGGAATATCTTTCTAATGTTCTTTCTGGTCTGTAAGAGATGTGCAGGAGATAGTTAACTCCTCGACTAGAGTTGCAACTCCTTTGTGCAACAATGACTCACTGTTGCCTCCGGTGGTACAAAGTGAACCATGAGGCTGTCTTGCATACATGAGATTAATCCATGCACTTTGCAAAAAGTCTCCCTTAGTTGCTTGCAGATATAACAGTGTGATTCGTTGCCTGTTGTGTATTGTATAAACAATTAACTGGATAATTACAAACCTATGCAACATGTTTCTAATGCAACTCTCCACCCAACAAAGACCCAGGCCTATCCAGAAAGGGGCGAATGGAATACAAATGCAATATGATCAAGATGTTTTTGACATTCTGTAGTTGGTGGAAGTTTCCTCCCAAATCTGGGACAACCTGTTCTATTTTCTGGACACTTGATGTGGTTACCGCAGCAAACTGTAAGAATCCCTCTCCCTCCATCTCTTCCCCGTCAAACATCCCTCTGATTCCACCTGCTGACAGCCTGGATTCAGCCTCTCTCTCTCTCTCTCTCTCTGGGGATCTCCCTCACCTTGTTAAAATGCTGAAAACGAGGAAAACCATGTGGTTTGCCAGAATAGCGGTCCTGTCTCTCCGCTTACACACCACACGGTTGGATCGGTTACACATGACTATGCTTATGGCAGGATCAGAGATGGTTAGTGCTGGGCAGGAGGGTGTTGCAGCATGGCTAACGTTAGCAAAGAGCGCTGGCAGGACTTCAATCTCTGCCATGCATATTGTTGGGCTGCAGCACGCAGACAAATCCTAGTCTGCGTGTATTGGGTGCAGACATTTAACAGATTAAATGCTCTTATCTAATTTGTGTCTTGTATCAAATCAGTTACAGGTATGAGGCAGCTACATCCAGTGGAATTAGGGTTCAGAATAGCAAGGAATTCAAATAAATGCCACAACTGCAAGCATCACATCATTCCACTAAAAGTTGTTTAAACAGTTTTCTGTGCAGCATTCGGAGCTGGCTAATGAGCCAACCAGGAGACTCTCTACTTAAATTAATCACCTAAACTGCAGTAGCAGCAGAGTCACTGTAGGTCAGCCATGTAGGTAGTTCACTTTCCTTAGAGCACAAAATGTTTTTTAACTGGAACTCACGACGCTGCAGGTTTACACTGCAGTATCGAAGCATTGGTGATACCAGTGAGTAATGTTAATGTTGTAATAATTAACAGTCCTCTTAAGAGTAAAATAGACAATGTTCTTCAGCGCCTGGATTCCCTGTAACAAGTCATTACCACATCTGCATGTAAGTCACATCCACCCAAATATGATCAGCTCTTGATGCAAAAAGCCAAAATGTGGACAGCCAGTCGAATTACATTTGAATACTTATACTTTAGCACATTTAAAGCACCAAGATCGGTTATTTTATGGCTTGCACAACTGTTATTGGTGTTTTCTGCTGGTAAATTAAGATGAAGTCATCCGAGTGGTGAGACAAAGCTGTGTTCAGAGGTAGAAGTTCACATGCTTGTCCTAGCTAGAGACATAAGATGAGAAAAGGTGCTTTTCCCTCCGCCACTAGACGTCCGTCCTGCTGCTGGGGACCGAGCATGCACTGACTTCTGTCACCGAGTTTAAGGCTGAGTATTCATTAGTGGAATCATTCAGGCTGAGGATGTAGCTGTGCCTCGGGCCATTCTGCACACACAGGCCACCAGGGCGCTGTTATTATGGCCATTTATACCACTGCTCTTTTCTTAAGCTCATCAAGACCTTGCAAGAGTGTGTACTCGTGTATTAATTCTTAAACACTTTTGGATTATAAATCTTGCACTCGTGTTTTTTTAGTACTCTCACCGGCCTAATTATATTTGTTATAGTGTGAAACATATATGGTTCTTCCTCTGCTTACGTGTACGCCGTGTTACGCGTGTTGCAAATTTACTGCGGTCAACAATCAATGGGGCATCAAGGTTAGAAGGTTTCATAGGTTATCGTGCATAACCAAACAAAAATGAGTTTGTTGTTGCAGAGCACATATTTCTAAGGTCGTACAGCCAGTGAGTCAAACGTATTATAGTACGTTCACATACACCTGACTTACACAGGCGCCACTACAAAAGGATGATTCCTTTCTCCTCCTTGACTCTCGCTCCCCGACCAGTCAACACACCTTCCTCCGTGACGCACACACACACACACACACACACACACACCTCCTTCTGCGTCGTTCTTATTTCTGCTCCCGTTATCTTGTTTGATGGTGATGCCAACACTGTTTCCATGGCAATGCGGGGGGGAAAAAAAGTGTTTGTCGTCTTCCACTGGGGCGTCGCCTGACAGGAAACAAGACAGGGACAGGGGGGGGAGGGAGGGAGGAAGCAGAGCAACGGCATCAACTTTTAAAGCGAGCCGGTGAGCTATCGGCGTACCTGGATTTTAAAAGATTAATAAAAAGGGAGATGAGCAGAGCTGCTGTGGTGTGATTTTACAATTCATTTCACTGACTTTACTTTACTAGAGGTTTTCCAGCGACAGGTGATGCATGTGTCGTGCAGGAATAGACACAAGCTGCTAGCGGGTGTTCATTTAGTTTGCCTTCACCGTGGTTGTTTTCACGGTCGTTGACCGAAAGGCCTGAGAGACTCGGTGTTCTTGGTTTGAAGGCTTCTACCTATAACCTTTCTTGTCCTTCCTCTGTGTGTGTGATTGTGTTTGGGAGTGTGTGTTTGTGTGGCCGGGGGTCCACCTGTGGAGCACTAGAAGGGGAAACATTAAAAGATTGCATCTGACCCTGCTGTGTAGTAACTTCACAGGGGCTGCAACAGAGGGAAGAACTGCCTTCATCTCTGCCTGACGTGCTTTCTTTTTAATTCCTTGTTTCTCTTCTCTTTTCTTCAGCTTTTGCACGCTAACATTCTCTCTCAGCTTTAATGCTCTCACAGAAAGAACAATATTTTATTGTGCTATATCATGGCACACACTCACTCTTAAGACTTATTACGAGTGCCAACACTCCAATTAAAAATTCCGAATGACATTTATTCGCCAAGTCTGGTGACGATTCAACAATAGAGACGATGTGTGAGCTATGTACGAATTCTTTACAGACAATACACAATATGTGTGTATACTCGTTATATACAAGAAGTAAAGTGTAGGTGTGTGGGGGTGCAAACAGTACACGACATTGAAATAGTCATCAAAATGCTTCACAATATTGCTTCATTCTCACACTGTTGGCAAAAGCTGCCTTACAAGGTACAAGGCCAACACATCCACGATGACGGCCAAGTCATCCGGTCGCTTGGTCAAGGACACTTCCAGAAGGTCTCCAGAGTAGCCGAGGAATCGAACCAGTGACCTTCCAATTAGCAGACCGCCACTATACCTCCTGGACCTGTAGGCCAGGCGGTAACGAAACATCGGACGATATTAGAAGCTAGTATTTATTGTTGGGTTTATGATGTATAATGAAGTATCATCTGCATACAGGGTGACTTTTAAAGGAATCTACAAACCTGTGGTGATTATTTTGTCTAATAGAAATTGCAAGGCGATATGATGTGATACTATTTTAAAGTTTAAAGGGTTTGAATTGTTCATTTTAGAAACATTTTCGGGAGATTGACATGGAGACTGGTAGTTCTCTGAATTTGATGAAATACAGTAAAAACGCTAAAAAGAAAGGGCTGTCCTACGTCAGTATAGCGTTAAAGCTCACGTCATCATTAGCAGCAGAGAGACGACATCAGCACGCATTAGTGGGACAGGAAAGAATGCTATAGTGTTTGGTATAATGGCTTTCATGCACGTCTGTAATTATGCTATTTCCTATAGGAGTGAAAGGCATGAGAAATTAACCGTATAAAAGGAAATGGCGATGTTTTTCTCGGCCCCTGCCTCTGCAACGAGAGCAAGATAAGCTCCTGTATCATTCAAGGTGATCATCGGACCTTGGTGTGGCTTCGTGGGGCTCTTTGTCTCCAGCACGAGCAGGATTTCTTGCCAAAAGGCGTCCAGCAGTGATACACATGCACACACTTGTGGGCTCTCACGGTGAGGAAAATAAGAGCCATTGTGCCCTGTTGTGTGAGTTGTGAAGGCCTCAGCAGCAGCCTCCCCCACCGTCCTACAGACACGTAAGCTGCAGGCACACTCGCAGACATACAAGGACACACAGCCTCAGGATAGCAGTTTTCATTTAGTACGTGGGCCACTGGCTGGTCTGCAGACTGCAAACATCATTAAAGCTTATTTCTGCACAGGTGCACAACCTTTAAAAAGTCTGTACGTCCTCCTGACTGAGGACAGAACTGGGTTTAGTTGTTTTTTTAAAGAATGACAAGATTCTTGACCTGTAGAAATCTAACGCTACTCTCACCTGGCCGGCCTCAGATTCACCTGTTTCCTATCAGCTGATTAGCTGCTCTGTGTATATAGACCAGCCTCTGCTTCATGTTCTGACTGGCGTTTTACGCCGCAGCCTGCCTGGATGTGTTTACCTGTGCTGCCTGATTACCTGGTTTGACCTCTGTCTGGTTATTAAACACAACCTCTGCTGCACCTGAACTGTTCCTGATGTATTGGTATTGGCTTCTTGCCTACCGCTTTGTGAATCCTGACAGAAGGATGTGAATTAGGAGGAGGTTTGTACCTGCAGGGCTGCAGCCTACATCTCCCGTGCATTGATGTCCAAATAGAGTGAAAATCTATATATCTATATATTACAGATCTAAATGGGAGTAACGTCACTATGTCAGTGTTGTTTACAGCCTCTTGTCGCTGCCCTAAAGTGTTTAAAAAAATCTGTTTTCTCATTGCTAATTAATTTCTTCTGTGTTGTTTTTACCCACGATAAGAGAACTGAGCCCTCGCGTTAAAGGTCTAATTTCTCACGATGGCAGCGGACCCAAACTAAATACCAAAGGTCCCGTGTGTCATCGTTCAACACTTCAAGATCACGTCGTCGGTTATGTTGTTGTTAAATAGTGAGAGGCTGCAGTCCTCGGGCCTCGGCAACACACAGGAACAGAAGCTGCTGTACCGTGACATCCTGCTGCACCTGGATAAATATGCTCCCGAGCTCGTCATCCCACACCTGCTGATATGTGAGGTCACACAGGTCACCCAGCCTCCATCAGTCGGAACCACATCAGCAATATTAAGTAGGCAGAGCCCTTTTGTGTGTGTGTATATATATAATCACCTGAGCCTTATCATCCATGAAAAGTGCTGAACATGTGGGGATCTATGGCCCCTCGTAGTAGTGATCCATCCGTCCTGTTATCCAACAATTCTCAGAACCTTCTTATCCGCCACCTGTTTTCCCTGAATTTACCATAAGATCTTAATTACTGGGTGGCCGGCACTCGGGAGGAGACAGCAACCTCTGGACAGCTCCTCTGGCTGTCAGACGTTGTGAGCGGTGATGCTGTGGGTGCCGGGGTTCATGCAGGACAAATGTGGAAGTGGGCTGAGAGTCGAGGGTTAACGGCTTAACCAAAACATCTCTTCTGTTTTGAGTTTTATCATTAAGATGTTACACGAAGATATCCTCAACTTTATAATCTAATGAATATAAGAAACTTGCAACCTCGTGGATTTTATAGTGGATGTCTGTACGTGCAATAAGCATGATTTAATTATTCTTTTTTTGTGGTCAGCAGCAGTAAACAATGGGCAAGTTTTAGTGTTAAGCCCCCCCATAAGAGTATAAACACAGCTGACAGCTCAGTGCTGGAAATACGCCGGTTGTTAACTGCTACTGTGCACATGGAGAAGCATAAATTCACAGTTGTGCCTGTGGACATCCTGTTGAATAATCGTACTCATTAAAATGTTTATTTGTAGGCACCGACAAGTGTCCGACCTTTTCATATATATATAACAAACCTTGCCTGTCGACGGCTGTACCTTTGGGAGCGGCAGGGTTTGGGTGAGGGATCATTAAGGACCTCCCTGGAATACAAACATCTGCCTGAATGTTGTTGACGAATCAAGTTTGGTAGCTGATTATTGATATTGTCACGGTTTGGGACACACACGGGAACTGAGACCTTAAATACAAACGAGGTAACAAGACACAGGTGAGAACATGAGGGCAGGCAGGGAGTTGATTGACAGACGAGACACAGGTGACGTCAGTAACAAAGGGCGGGACAACAGACAGGAAGTAAATCGCAGGAGAATGACAAGGCAGGAAAATTCAAAATAAAACAGGAAATAAGCAAGACGTGAATGGACGACAAAACACATGAACACAAGACAAGAAGCACACAGCAAGAAACAGGTCAAAACTCAATCCCAAAAACCCAGAACATGTTCGAAACCCACAGTCAAAACTACAAAATAAAATGTCCTTAGTGCATCTTGCAATCACTTGCACAGGTACAGTATTTTGAAGGTCAAACTCCAGGCGAGCGTCTGAGCTAAAATTAAGATGCAACACACAAACACAGGAGCAAAGAGAATGTACAGCTCCACGGCGGAGGAGCAGGAATTCCCTCGCTCCGATCAGATGACTTGTTCTGCAGCCTAGAAATGTGCTTGTTAGATACTGAAAACACTTTGTATGTCACCCAGCCAACAAAGCAAAACAACCCTGTGAAGTAAAGGAAGTGCAGTCCTCAGTGACTGAGAGACTGTAGTCGTTCTGAGGATGGAAAGCGACTGTGACAGTTTCGCAATACTGCTTGGACTTATTCTGGCAAATGAGGGGTGAAAAGGTCACCAGCAATATGGGAAACAAATGTGAGGGGAACAAGTGAACCAGTCAACTTGATGTTGTCACAGCACGTCTGATTGGTCTAAAAAATTCACTTTACTCTAAACTTAACTGGAAGTGATGATGATAGAATCAGAACATTTAGGAGCTGATTTTGAGTGAATGGAGGAAGTAAAAGCAAAGAAAGCAGTGTGAGGTTGGTTGTGAGATGTGCCAATTTACAATGGAGATCTCATTCATATTATCAGGTGAAGTACCAGACTCAAGTCAAGCTATTAACCAAAATAAAGGGGAGGAAATCCGCAGATGCGTGACACATAATAAAAGCTGGAACAGTGCCTCAGCCCATTAACGATAAAGGGGGAAGTGGGGGATGATAAGCACACTAATGCATATTAAGCACAACAGTGTTGCTGGCAACTGCCATCACTAGTCTTTATGTGAAGGAAGCTTTAATGGATAATTGATTAAGTCATAAATTAGAACCCCACAAATAAGGAAATCAAAAGACTGACGGCAGGCAATTTCTCACTGGCACAGAGTCCCGTCAAAGGGAAGGGAAGAGGCAACGGGAAGGCGATACGGAGGAGAGATGCTCCACTTCTGATGTTATGTGTCATTGTCGAGCACTCAGCTGTGTTCACTCGTGGACGACCACCTCTTGATTTATACGGTCGCAATCTGACCACAGATATTCTAGATTATCACCTCTGTTTTCATCCATGTGCAATCTTTAATTTAATTTTCATTATTATCTGGGTCACATTTCATATGTTTCCCACATGAGCACAAGCACGTGGCAACAGGAAGAAACCTCCAGCAGAACCAAACTCGGGGTGGGCGGCCATCTGCCTCGAGCGATCGGGTTGATAGCTGATAGCTATTCATCAATTAACCATTATTTGTCTCCCGCTATCCAATCAATCGTTAAGAATTCATCCAACTATCTATCATGCATGCACAGATTGTCATGTATCCAACCACTCGCCCGTTAAATCCTCTCCTGCATCTTCCACGCTTCAATCCACCAACTTGCCCATTAATTTATTCCTTCACTTCTTTTCATATCTGACAGTTTTCATGCATCCGTCCATCCAATCTATATACTACATAATTAATCATCAGTCCACCCTTGTATCAGTCTATTTATTCTATCCATCCCTGCATTAGATCTGTTGCGAATCATCCGTCGCTCCATCTATAAAGAGTGGACGGTGATTCAATAGGGGGATTCTTCTGGTCTCTTCTACAAGTGTGATTCAACCCTTTATTTACTTTCATCCATTAGTCCCATCAATCCACTTATGAATTACACCTCTTACCCATCTATTTCCCACAAATCCCTTGATACCACGTTAGCAGTAGTAGTCTTGTTCAAGTCGCCAACAAATGTGACCTGAGCCCACCGCAGTCACGCTGCCCAGGACCCTCTTCCCCGGAGAGAACATTTCAGCTGGAGAAACACAACGGACAGAGCCAGCAGGCATTTGACATTTCTCTGACATTTCCGTTCTGCCCTCTCCATTTTTTTTTGTACATACACCTACTTGTGAACAGTATGATGGCTTTACACAAAACCTTGGATTTTTTTTTTTTTTTTCCCACAATGGGCAACCGGGAAGCACATAACCTTTTACAAGGCACAGGGAGCAAAATACAAGACCTTCGAATCTCTCGTCTTTTAGACCGCCGTTTCTTGCGAAGCTGAAATATTTTTTCCTGTTGGAACCGATGTGTTGAAGGAAATAAAGAAAGAGTCATTGCACGGCTGCTGCAGCAGCGAGCCCCTTGTAATAATAATTAACGGCACATAATGTACAGTATCTATGCAAACTGGATGACGTCCTCGTAAACAAACAGACGATATTTAAAGCCGCTTCACTTCTTCCTCTCGTGCGCTCAGAAAACATGTAGACGAACCAAGCACACAAGGAACCAGCGTTGTATTTATATACACACATTCAAGGGACATATCGCATTCACAAAGGACCAACTCATACATGCTCTCGCATGCAAATACACTTCGGTCTTTTAGACACACGTACACACACTGTAAATTAATCATTACGTACAATCTGCGCCACTGCAGCCATAATTATGCCCTCATCCAACATTGAAAAGTAGCAGAGGCTGAATGGAAATTAAGCCAGCAGTGGCCGCGTCTCGGCAACATTCAAATTGCTGTCTTCTCCAGCCCTTAAAGGTCAGCTCCGTCTTTAGCAGTGGCATGATCGCTGAAGGAGAATACATGCATGTTTGTCCTAATCCCGCCGGCCTTGTATTCCAGACATGTTCGCCGCCGCCAGACGGGGTTACTGCCTGGATCCTTGTACATTCATTATAATAATTCACGAATGAGGTTGGGGCAGCAAAAAAAAAAACAGAAGGTATTAAATTACTTACAAGACTGATGTATTATAACCATCTACTGTATCAATGCATGTACAGATGTCATGTTTTAAAATGTTGTTTGCATTGTGAGCTCTGAATGTTTATGCTTTATGATTTTTCAATGCTGTAACTCGTGTAGGAGGATACCTAATTATCTCCCTCAGGAGTATGTATGCATGTATAAAGTGTCCATTTCAATGTTGAATTAAACATAAACATTGCAAATTAATCACATTATAAGGCTGGTTTCTCTGCCATCTGATATATTACTGTGAAAGCAGGCATGTTGCTCCCTGCAGAAATGTGCTGCAATCTTCTTCATATTTCACACTCTTCCTCTTTCCCTCAAAATTTAAATGGGATACCTTTTGATGTTTTGCAGAATTTTTAGAATTGCGTCATAATTGGCCGCATTCTGAGAATTTCCTGCCTACTGCTGTTTTACCATTCATGTGAACACTCTAACCTATTTTTGCAGATTTAATTTACATATTTTCTACTTAATATGTCTGACAGCTGGAAATGTCAAAGTGCCGTGTTCAACATCCATTTTCTTTTTTTCTTATCTTCCGCTCTGCTCTTCTTTCTTGTTGCTGCAACAGTGGTTCCCCCTCAGGGATCATTAAAGCCGTATAACTTCACACACTGACAGCCTATAATAGTAGTCAAAGGGAAATATGATTGAAAAGTTTGGAGTTCCATACTAAAGTATTTTGTAAGGTGATGTCTGTAAGCTGCACGCAGCGCGCTCACGGAGGCCAGCTAGTGCACAGAATTTATAATCTTTATATAAGCCAGCGTGGATGTCAAGCAGAGCATCTATTATACAGGTTTGCCAGTAATACTGAAAGTTCTCAGCGTAGTCCGCTGAGTTTTTATGACTGCGATGAGCCCCGAGGAAACAAACATGTGTCACCACCCACACTGCGAAAAGTAAGTTTGTCACAGTAACCATGAGAGCGTAGGGAGAGTTTGACACCAGCAGTGTGTGTTTCTAAAAACTTGCCGGGGAAGCCAAGTAGCCGAGCCATTTATGTCCCTGTCCTTTTCAACCCAGACCGGACGACCACCACCATCACCACCAGCCCCGCCCCATCAACCCCCGAGCCAAAGCCCCGGACCTTAATGGCTCCAATTATAAGCATAATGGATTGACAGCGAGCCGCCAGTGTGAGAACACCAGGATACATTCAGGATGAACGTCTATGGGAATGTGTCCACAAGATTTCTTTCTTTTTTTTTTTTTTTTTTTTCAGAGTGCTGCTCTCAAGCTTGTTGCTAGGTTACAAAAGACATCTCCTGATTCTTCTAATTCCATATTCCCTCATTGTAAATTTCAAGTTTTTTTTAGAACTTAGACAATGATGCTCACCTGACATCCTGACAGACGTGGCCACACGCCACCACGCTCTTGATTTCAAATATTGATCATCAGAGTTAGATCATTAATAACCGATCATTTCCCAATCTGCAATCAGTGACAGTGTGCTTTTATGGAAACAGGCCCTGTATTGAAAATGGGCGAGTAATCTACTTCCACACAGGAAGTAAGTCATTTAAAATGGCCTTGCCAGTTTAATAACTTTAACCTTGAAAGTTGAATGACTTGCTCTTTAGTTTTACTGTCCCTGTGAGGTCTGGAACTTTGGGCGCCTGGTTATGTTTCAAAAATGTGGGAGCAAACTTAGGAATAGGAATGCATCATTTGCGGAGGGGTATGTGAAACAACAAATGTAATTTAAAACCAATTCCCTGCATTTCACACCACCAAACCTCCTGGATTAAGCCGCCCACGCTAGTGTTGACTGGTGAGATTTAGGCTGCTGTGAAAACCAAGAATGCATCGAGAACAGTGTGTTGTTGGGCGGATGAGAACAGGGAATTTTATATTCGAAATGATATTCATTGAGACATTATATGGCATAAACAACAAGTCTTCTTCAAAGTCTGAAAAACAAAGTACAAAACAATAAGGATGAATGAAATGGCTTTACAACAGCGTTCATTGACGTTAGACAGCAAAATGAATGTTCAACAGCACGTTCCTGCAAAGTCACAATAAGAGCGTTTTTAAATGTTACGTAATGTAAAATGTTAAAACAGAGGGCTTTTATTTTGAAATTTGCGTAATGCTGTATCATCAGGGCAAACAAGGCTGGTCAGAACAAGGAAGTAAAGGCCTAATATCAATCGCTAAACTGTTCTAGAAGTAGCAATGTGGAAGATATTGGATTGTTAAGCATCTCAGTAACTCAGGATTGTTGTCTCTGTTGTATAATTTAGCACACAAAATTTGACTTGTTGTATAGTGACGTGTCTGTGAGGCTATGAAGCCGCTGCATTGGCCTCGCACGGAAACGAGAACCATGCTTACTGTTCCCGAATCCACGCCGCTCACCAAACCGTAGCAAATTGTCCTGATTGGCAGACACGAAGTGTAAGTCAGGGCACTTGGGTTCCTGCCTGATGTGATTTATTGCCTGGCACATTACAGACTAATGGACATTGGCTGGGAACAGGGAGGGAAAAGATGCTGCTGCTGCTGCTGCTCCTACAGAGGACCGTCTGCGAGAGGAAGGTGGAGAGGGGAAGAGTAGAAAAGAGGTGTGATGATAGTGTGTGAGGAGGACAGGAACAGGCAGATGGCGTGAAGAGGTGAATGAGATGGTGACAATGAGTGTTAGAGGTGACAGGGATGGAAGGAGGAGAAAACAAGAGAAGGAAATATAGAAGGTAGGCGATGCAGAGTTTGAGACCTTTACTTTACAAAGATGTGATTCCTTTATGTAGTAACAACAGGAACAAGTCATGTCAATGTCAATGAATACACAGGATTTCCATCATAAAAGTCTCTGCGTGTCTGAATGTGACAGGATGATTGAAGGAACAAAACACTTGAATAGAAATGACAAAGATGCGTCTCCAGTCTCGCTCTCTGACGACATAGTTTACAAAGTTGGACGACTGAAACTTTCCAGCAGCAAGCCAGACAGCCTGCAAGACTTTCTAATTTCTATTCCATGTCACCTGCCCAACGCTGAGAGAGAGAGAGAGTTTTGGAGAATATACAAAAGAAGTTCAGGAGTGAGAGCGAGCAGACGAGGGAAGAAGAAAATCTGAAGAAAAAAAAAAAACAAGCAGATGAAGTGAGGAGGAAAAGTGGAGAAGGAGACGGAAGAAGTGAGAAGAATCTTGCGGCATCGGTTGAGTGTGAACTCGCTCCTGACAGCTCCCACTTAAATCACATAGGGCACATGGTGATACCAGCACCAGTCTGACACGGAGCAGAAGGACACGTCCGTGCATGTCGAAGCACATGTACTACCAACACATGCACCCGAACACATTCAGTGGTGGTCATAGAGACCAGGGTTTGAGGGTTTATACTTCAAGTGCTTGCTGTCCCTGCAGGGAGGAACACAACTACACATTGCTTTTTGTGAGGCTTTATCTCCAACAGCTTGAGGGGAAGCTGCGAGTAACTGCACACACACACACACACACACGGTTAGTATTACAATACATTCTCCAAAAGGGTCCTTTATGCTTTTCCTTATTTTCATGTCACAATGTCAGATGTTCGTGATGAATAAGCCCGAAGTTTGAAATGTAACAGTAAACCCTGTGGAAATAAAAGATCAGGCTTGAGGCTGCTTTAAAGAAAGGGAAGCAGAGGTGCTGAGGGGGCTGCAGCACCCCCTAAAGGCAGGTGGCTGTTACTGCAAGATAAAACATTGTATTATATTTTATATTTTGAGAGTGTGTGCATTCCTTAAAACATTACAGCTGGTCTGTCTGACACACAGCAGGCATGATGGATCACTGATTGATTCATGGGACTGGTATTGACACCTTATATCAGCTTAAGGAAGGCAGATATGTATTAATCATGTTTCTTGCTGCCGTGCAGCCTCACTTCGGGTCAAGCTAAAATATTCATGCCACATTTGGGTTTCCTCTATATTTCAGATGCTCTGTGTGTTCATTGTTAGAAACTTGGTGAGTAGTTATGTAACTCGCCAGCCATCTCTCTAGTCCCCCTCTCATTGGTTACAGGTTGTATGAACTTATCATATCATTTAGGGAGTTAATTCATCTCGATCGCGTCACAGGTCTGATGGTGTCACCTGCTTTGACCGATAGCCAGAGGACGTCTGTAGTGTGGAGTTCCCTCCCATTGTATATACAGTGTGCATCTCATCTGGTTAACTAAGTGATAAAGACGTTGGCACACACACATGCACACACACACACTGACTCATCTGAGCACCCACTCAGTCAAAGCTACTCAGACACAGTCTGAGGCTGCGTTTCAAGGCAGCCAAGAATGGGACCATTTATCCTTAAGTGACCACTTTTAAGTCATTGACGATGTTAGCCGACAACCTTGATGGACCTAAATGTATTACTGTTCAGAAGAGCAACAAGTCGACATGTTATAACCAGCAGCTGTTTCCAAGCGGCGTCTGTCAGCTGCTAAAAATCCAGATTTGTCACCTTCACTTCCCTATCTTTACCTGCTCTTCACTTCTTCTCTTTCTTACCCCAAATTCACACTCCTCCTCCCAAACACCCACACCCCTGCTGGAGAATGCAGCTCCTGTATATATCCAGATATCAGTCTCTCTCTGTTGTACCGGCTGCATGTACCCGGCAATGAAAGCTCTCCGGGGTGTTTTTGTCCGGCCAGATTTATTCCCGCACCGATGCTGTAATGCAGAGCAAGTTGCCACTAGCTCAGCAAACAGGAGAATCGGAGGCCAATACTGAAGAGCAACACCCAGTGGCTACCTGCAGGGGGCGTTCAAACAGCTTAGCTTAGCGTCTGTCGGCCGCGCAAACACGGTGCACAATCCCATATCTGATACTAATACTTAAAAGTTGGTCAGTTCCAAACTCCCAGTGCAAGACTTTTGCAGCCGTCTGTGTTTTCCTGTGTCATGATTTAGTCATCCCCTGGAATCCGTCTTCGCTCGTTCCTCCTTTGCCAGTTATTTTCATCACTGCCCCTCTGACGCAACGGCGCAGCATCCCTCTCGTCAGATACATCCATCAGAAGTTGCACATGAATCAAAATCGATGCCGTCAAACGCTTTGATCTATTATTTCTGAACCTAAGTCAAGCTCATATTACTTAAGATCCTTTATTTATATTACATGAGCGGAGGATCTTAACTTATTTGGCGCGGCGGGTTCGGAGCACACGGAGAGTTCGTGTGCGACCTTGGAGTAACTTTGTGACACCCCTGATTCGACAGAACGCCTCCGTCCCGTCGCGTCAACTCTTTTATAGTCTTCTGGCGGTAGAGAGTAAAAATCTAATAAATGTTTATGAGCAGTACATTACAAAATGACTTTGCAGAGAAGATGGGCTCCGAACAAGAGCACACAGCGTCTATGTGTGGCGGCGTTTTTTTTTTTTTTTTTGGTTTTCCAATTAAGTCCGACAAGCAACACAGTGAAGGATCTGACAAGATGGCCTGAGAGGAGGAAGACGACGCTGCGGAACATTGTGACCTTAATACCAGCGTGCTGCATCTTTAACAGACAGAATCAAGGTAAAGCATCGCAGGCGTTCATCTGCGCCAATAAAAACATTAAATGATGCAACAAACGAGAGCTAACTTTTCTCTCCGCCAACTGTTTGGTTTTCCTGCCAGGCCCTGCGAGCGTATCAATAATCCACCCGATACAAGTTCGTAATGCAAAATTCAATGTTTCTGTAAAAAAAAAAAAGAGGAAAAAACAAGCACAAGGTTTCACTTCTTCTTCGCCCCGGAGTGGCGCCTGGAGCACAGTTGTTCCGCGTTGACACAGAACATGTTCCTCAGGACGGATCAATATTCCCTCTTCGTCTGCGGTATCTTTATTTGCGATCATCATTTTTCGACAAATTTAATATGTTCAGCTTCATTGTGAATATTTGGCTTTGCATAACTCGCATAACTTGGTTCCTAATATACCTTCGTCTTTCCTCTTCACCTTCTTATTTTTGCATCAACAACATGACTTACAAGACTTTACACTCAATTTACTTCCATCTCGTTTCTGCATGCGACGGTGCAAAGTGCAACTGGACAATAATTCTATGCAAACACGATCAGTTCTATTACGTTGCCGTGCGAGCTTCAGATTAATTATACTGGTCTCTCAACCAGGATGTCTAAAACATCAGATAACCACCACCTGCTGTCATTATGGCCGATAGGATAACAGGAGAAAACCGAGTCCAAAGCACAAACATCTCTCTGATCGTTTATTGAAATGAGATAATCTTGTTCCTTGAATCTCCCCCTCCCCTCTCTGACCTTCCAGTTGTGGAGAAACCCAGGAGCCAAACCTCCTCTCAGGCGCAGTGGAAGCCATCTGACACGCTCCATTACATTGTGCTTGTTCCAATTAAAGCTGACATCATTTGCTGTCAAGATCATAGCGATACCCTGCAGAAAGGTAACCCACCCCTGCTACACCCGCCGCCCGGGCGCTTTAGTGTTTCTGGATGTATATTATGTTGTTACAAGACGATTTATACCGACAGATAGCAACCCAAAGGTTGGACCTCCGACGCTTTCCCTGTGAAATATTATACGCTTGGCATTTCAGAGCATGAGGTAAGTTTTAGAGCAAAATGAGAAATTCGGATTTTTCCTAATCTTGCTAAATTATTTATCGAGCAATGAAATGCTACTTTTTTAATGGATTAAGGGGTGACTCATGATCAAAATATTAATGACAATTGCTCTTTTTCTCAGCCTGACTTTATATTTAGAGGAGTGAAAAGGGACGTTATGATGATGTCACGCGAACATGAACGTGAACATTTCGACAATCGTCTCAGAGGCAAACAATTTTATATCTTGGGCTTCCTTGACGACTTGTGAAGTGAAGCGACTCTGCGCTTTATCTTGGGCCTTGTCAACATATATTGATGTTGTTTTTACAGCATCACACTCAAATACACTACAAATACATACAATAGCGTGCCAGTCATTGCTCCTCTCTTTGAACACGACCTTTATGATGCTACAGAATCTCCTCATCGGGATACAGGAAGGAGAAAATAAGGCTGGAGTGAAACAAACACTGAGAGAAATGCAATCAGGATCAAAACTGGAATCGTCACCAAAACAAGGATGGGATTTAGGACCTACTTGGCTATCAGATCATGACGGTGGAGTCGGATCTGAGAGCTGAGTTTTGTTTTTTTAACTGGCGGATCGCGAACAAAAAAGTGGGTCACTGGGCCGTTTTGATGAGGTCAGGGATGTTTGTGTGGAGAGAAAATAACTAGGCTGTAGTGGAAAAGTTTGCTATGGGATTGATACGTCTTCAAACAGCAGCCTGGACAAGAGGGACAGGCCGAGTAAAAGTTCCTCTAAACTCAAGAGGTAATCTGGCTCCGCCCCAAATTATCTACTGAGATCATCAGTTTGAAATGCTGCTCGAAAAGCGATGATGACTGTTTACGTGATTTGCTTTGACCGCGACTCCGGAACGTTTCACTTAACGTCTCATCAAGCAGAGTAATATTAATGTAGAGGATCGGGGGACGGCAGAGCCCCCCGTGGAAACTAACTGTGGGGCATTCGGAGCAATGAGGCTGGGAGGAAAGGAATCAGGGAGGGCCCCTCCTTTGATGGAATGACCCCGAGGAAAGTTGTGGAGAATCTCAATATGTTTCCTCTGCAGCGGTCTGCAGTCCACCAACCACCCAGAACCAATCTGAGGCTTATGACGGCGCGGGGGAGAAGATACATTAGGCCTCCCTCCAGAGTGTAATGAATGGAACTAATAGGAAGAGGCAATCCGGGTCCACACCACTAATATATGTAGAAAATACCAGATGCAGCCTCTGTTGTTTATTCCAATAAGCCCACTTTGATGCTCCGTTTGCATACTTATTAGTTCAAATGAGTCTTTGATCGGAAAATCAATCATTGTAATTGAAAGTTATTTGAAAATGTAATTGAATGCCTTCAAGACATCGGAAGATACGATATTAAACTGTTTCTTTTTAAGGAACAATGAAATTAATTAATTTAGATTAGTCAATGAAATTGGTAAATATACCAGTTTTCACAGTAGGGCGACTTATAATAACGTTCACGCTCGCCTGACTTTCAATATCGCACGTTGATCAGATCAAATCTCAATTTGTCCCGTACTTCAGTTTATGAGCCAAATACCTGAACGTCCCTCCGTCCTGTTGACCGTGTTTCTAGAATAAATGAGTCCTGAAACATTGAGATGTCTCATCGGGATCGTTGCTGCAGGTCAGAGTGATCTTACAGACGAGGTGCGGTATTGACTTTTTATAAATAATCTAATAAAAGGGACCAGAAACCTTCGGCGACTATCTGTGTGAAGAGTCTTTAGTTTTTTAGAGGTTTAGTTTGTCAAAAAGACGCATTTCTGAAATCTTCCAAACAAAGCAGCACAAGGTGATTCAATCATTACTCACAAGCCGCGAGACGTAATAAACATTGTTTGCTGATTACGTCTCGGGGATTAAATGTTAATTCTGGAAGTCTGTTTCGACTTTGCTGAGGTGGCAGAAGAAGTGCGGCCCGGTAAACAGAGGCGGTGGGAAAAAAATCAATTTTGATAACTACGCTCACGAAAAAAAAAGGAAGTCATCTGTGGAGAAGATGTTCTTTATTCCATAAACGCTGCAAATTGTAAGCTTCTATAAATCGTGTGAAGAAGACAGAGGTAATGTTGATCATAACCATTTGGCTCAGCATAACTGCAAGTAGACGGGTGTGTGTGTGTGTGTGTGTGTGTGGTTGGGGGGGTAATTACCATAATTGTTTTATTTTCCTCCCTTTTTTTTTTTGTCAGCACATTTTAATGTGGCTATTTAAAGTTATTACAATTCCGCAGCATCTCAGTCCCACAATGTGCAGCCGTGTATCGAACTCCATCATCTGCGTCCGCACAAAACAAACCGGTGTCGCTCGTGCTTCTGACAGCTCCTCCTCAACGTCATCGCCAAAGACGTGAAAGTAATGGTGCGTAAATAGTATCTGAGATATCGCCCTTCCGATGTATAAAAATATTTCAGTTGCCACGGCAACGCAGTGATGTTACTCCTCCTGATGATGATGATGATGGCGGCGCACTCGGCTGCAGCTGATGGGTGTTTATTTCGCCGCCTGTCTCGGACATTATTCAGCACGCTTGACCTACATGACCTTCAGCACCGGTGGCCACACATTGGTCAAAATGTTTGAAATAAATTGCATTTTATTTGCTCGGCAAGTCGGCTTTCAAGTCCGTCGTAAACGCCAACCTGGAAAGTCTGAAAGAGCAGCTCGTCGGTAACACATGAAAAGCATCCTTGAGGCCGTCATCTGAGCTCTGAATAATGCAAGTCGCTGCCTCCGTCAACACCAGCTTTAATTACGTTTTCTTAATAATGTTTCCATCACGAGTTTGCAGGAAAAAAAACGGCTACTTCCAAATTCTTTTTGAAAGGACTGGTGGGTAAAATCAATCGTCTCACGGCGGTTAAAGTGTATTTATGCATGCGTATGATTGCACAACGTGCCTGTGTGAACTCGTACATGTGTAAGCTCACACACCGCCGCGAGTACACGTGTGATCAGCCGATCCAGCGGTCCTCCGGATAAATACCATATATTCCCCGTCCCGCTGCTATCTGTCACCAGAATGAAAGGACGGGGAACCACATCTGACAGGACCACCCCTTTCATATCACCTTGCACTGTCACAAAGCAATCACTGGGCTGCTTTCTGCTGACTGGCTACTTCTTCTGAGCAGCGGCGGAGAGATGAAAAAAAAAAAAAGAAGAAGAGAAATCAGTCTCCTGAGAAGTTTGTGTTCCCTCTGCTCCCTCTGCTCCCAGAGCGCAGCCCTGCCAGAGAACCGGAGCTTTCTAGCAGACAAATGATTCGCGTGTGGCTCCTCCGAAATGAGTGGAAACACACACCAACTGCTGCACCGGCTGAGGCTTCGGACTGGAAGTGTTGGTGGAGTTCAGCACAAAAACAGGTCCAGGTCTCTTCTTCAGATGACTGAGTAGCTGCTCCTCCATCACCTGAGCCATTCGTTTGCAGAACATGTCCAGATTTCTTTTATATATTTATAATTCATGAATAGATAGAGCATTAAAAAAAAAACTGACACTAAGAAAAGAATTCAAGCCCCTGTTGGAAATTAAAAATGCATTATAAGCGAGAAAAAAACGAGCCTTCCTGCGTCTCCGATGATCTCCGAGTACATCGGCAGATGACGCCAGCATCATGCGCATGAGCGAATGAATACATTAGAGCAGATGAGCGGCGCTTCTTGGCACCTATCAATCAGGGCCCCTTCCAGGAAATGTTGCTCAGCCAGGCAGAGGTGGAATCCTTCCCACAAAAAAGAAACACAATCAGGAGTCCCCAGGAGGCCCAGCAGGACGTTAACAGCAAGAGGAGAGGATTTATTTCTGCCCCAACGGCTGTTTATTAAAGCTCACTGCAGTTCCATATCTGAACACAGTCTTACGTGGGGAAATTGCGGGGCGTGTGTGCAGCTCCTGTGGGCAGAGATCCACTGCCCCGTGACACGAGGTTAGCCATTCAAGCTTTTCACCTGGTGATGGTGAGTCACCGTAGCGTGAAGGGGCTGCAGCCGTACCGCAGGGCTGCACCTCCACTCATGGAGTTTACTGTCTCTCCCTCGCTCTCTCCGGAGCTCTTTACCTAGCAGCGGTGGCTAAAATAGAACGACGCACGAGCCCTGCGACGCTCCAGGTGAGCAGCGCAGGGGGGCCGGCGGGAGCAGCTTTGTTTTAGCGGCTGAAGAAAGCGATTTAGGATCGGCGTGTTTTACCGGGAACACAATTTTCTTTCACATACAGAATTTCAAGCTCGACTCCCCCCCGAGCCTCCTGTGCCCGCCACATAAAACAATACCGCTTCCTGTTTTGCTTCCAACCACCCCTGAGGGTGTGAGAAATTCCCGCCGGTGGGAAACGTGTCTGTGTTGCAGCAGGCGAGGCTGATTATTCACAGACACTCTCCGACCGGCTGCCCTCGCTAAGTGAGAGCGATCACATCGATACCACATCCTCCGGGTTGTCGATACGCTCCTCATCTCCGGCGCGGCGCTCTTTTCAAACATGAAGGAACAGATCAATTAAATTCCTTCATTTGATTAATTCATTTCAAAACTCCACTTAGCGAGGTTGGTTAGTTTGGATGACGTCCTGGAGTGGAAGCGCAAAAAAAAAAAAGAGAAGAGAAGTGCCGGATGTACGACCGCCTCCGAGGAAATCTATAAACAGATTCTGAATGAATGGAGATTCTGGAGGTGATTTTTGG
>CAAKHC010010752.1:0-13737 GCA_901007825.1 Macroramphosus scolopax
TGTCAGTAGAGGCAGCTGTTTGAGGAAGCTCCCATTTATTAACATTAACATTAACATTTTAACAAACAAGTTGCATACCGTTATTAAGTCTTCAACTGTTCCCATTCAGCAATAGTAGCTACAGAACATGTACTATGCTGTGTAAACTGGACTGTATCACATAGCGTTTCAGACACACAAGCTTTTAAACTTTCTAACTTAACCGGTGGCTCCCAGCCACGTACCGGCAGTGATCTACTGCCGGATTGATGCCTTTAATTTAAAAGCTGCATCAGATGCATTTCTACGGTTGTTTTCCATAATGACGATGTCTCACAAACTGTCTCGCTCTCGTAATGACCGTCTGTCTCGCTGTCGTTCTGTCTCTCGTACCACTCGCGGTTCCACTTTTACTTTAGCGCTGTTTTCCGCCTCCGGAGGACTGTAACCAGTAAAATCCATAGATTTGGGATTTCCCCGATCGGCCGTTAGCGGTAAAAATCCGTAGATTAGCGCACCATTATATAAGCCGCAGGGTCGAAAAATGCGGTAAAAAGTAGCGGCTTATAGTCCGAAAAGTACAGTACTTTTATAGATTAGTTATGTTCACATTATTTCAAGCAGCTGTGTTGTAAGGAGGTGAAGGGTCAGAGCTGCACTGCCCCGGCGGCATTCCTCAGAAACAAGAGAACTGTAGGTAAATGTAGGAGCTCCGACTTTACCGACAACAGTTAAAGTCTTATTACACTGAAGACGAGACACGTGAATAATCTAATGTAGCTGAAGTTTCAGGATGTTGTCGGAAGTTTCAAAGGAACCTGCTTCATAGTTTAGGACCCACTGAGAGTCGGTGGGTTCGACTGTACTGTGACTGAGCTGCCGTGGTTGGATCTGTTCACTGAGTTAATCTGACCCCGTCTAGTCTCTGAGCCTGACCTGCACCGTGTGGGGGGAGCCGACCCCCGAGGTCACCTGGTTCAAGAACGAGCAGGAAGTCGCCTCCAACGAGCACACCAAGATCACATTCGAGGGCGGTAAGTTCGCCAGCCTCCTCATCAACAAAGTCACTCCCGAGGACTCCGGCAAGTACAGCATCAACGTGCGGAACAAGTACGGCGGTGAGTTTGTGGAGATCACCGTCAGCGTCTACAAGCAGGGCGAGCAGATCCCCGAGCCCAAACTGGGACAGCCCAGAGCGGCCGCACCTGCAGCCGCGGCCGTGCCGCCGAAGTCGCCTGCTCTCGCCTCCAAGACCCCCACCCCGACCCCTTCCAAGGCCCCGACTCCAGCGATGTCCATGAAGAGTCCCACTCCCGCCTCCACCCCGGCCCCAAAGTCTCCGACCCCGACCCCGAAGTCCCCGACCCCGTCCCTGAAGTCACCTACCCCGACCCCGTCCCTGAAGTCACCTACCCCGACCCCGTCCCTGAAGTCCCCAACCCCGACCCCAAAGTCTCCAACCCCGACTCCACCTCGCGGCGTCAAGTCCCCCACCCCCACCAGATCAATGAAGTCCCCGACCCCACCCAGGAAGTAAACGATGGCGACGTCTGAGGGGGAAAGTCTTCTGTTAGCAACGCTGATCCGTAGCATGAGTGTGTTATATTACTTTAGCCGCTGCTAAAGTCCGACGATCTTACTGAGCTTTAAACAGAAAAGCAGATGTTTGTTTCCGATGTTACGTGTCAGTAAACTCACTGGGACGATGTTGATGTTGATGTAAAAGCTGAACCTTCCACTAGTCCGTGGAATGACTGGATCCATTTTCATTGTGGATGTTTTTGGGTTTTACTTCTATAGATCTGAACCACAGTTACACCCTGACGAGTGTTTTCACTGTAGGTCAGGTGATTACGGTAAACTGGTCTGGTTGGAGACTTCACTGTTACACTTTAGCTTTTAATCATTTCTAAAACTATAGACAGAAGACCCAAGACTAAATAAACTATACTGGATGTCCTGGTGTTTATCTGGTACAGAGCTGGTTGGGAAATTAAAACCAGACACCAGATTACTTTCTTCTTTTTCTCCGGGATGATGAAGACTTGCTCTTCTCTCCCCGTTCAGACTGTCTGTCTGTAACATGTTGTGTTTTCCCCCCAAACCTTTGTGATGGCAATAAACTTTACCTACAACTCCTCTGTGTTGTTGACTGTCTCTGCAGTGTTGTAGCATCAAGCTAACCACCTCCGTTCTTAGCCCAAAGCTAACCAGGTAGTTTTGTATCCTAAATCTTGTAGAAGCCTTGAAGGCAAACGTCTCCCATCACCGACATTTGTTAGAGTAATGAAGGAAAGACACACAGAACTCGTCTTGGCTCACAAGGAACGCCGGGTAGACGAACCTGCTCCAGGCCTGCAGCCCAGGTGAGCTGAGGGGGCGGAGCTTGTTACAGTACCTGTGGCTCAGGAGCAAACAGGGCAGGTACAGCACACAGTTCAAATCCACAGCTCGGTGCTACCGGTTCATGCAGGAGACGCCGGCGACGCCGCCGCCGACTGGAGGCTCCAACTTTACTCACAGGAACCTGAAGACTTCTGTCAACCGTCATGAAGTAAGTCTGTTATTTATACTGGCTGCTAATTTCAATCACAAAGTACGTGGAAACATGAATGAAGAACACATGAGTCGCTCTGTTTACTTACAGCTGGTGAATCACACCCGACCGACAGGTTTGGACTTCACATTCGTCTGTTCTGTCTTTCCCGATGAACTTTCCATTTACTTTTTGGTAAAATTAAAGTAATAAACACGGATAAATGAGTGTAGAAACATAAGAAATGCAGCTGCTTTCAGAACAGAGGATTATTGATTGATTTGAGTATGAAGATGATTCATGTGTCTGGTCTCTGAAGTCCTCTGTGTCTTTCTCAAATGTTCCTTTACTTCATCGTCAGCCTGCAGGTTTGTTGACTGAAGATCATTAACAGCCTTTAACTTGAACACTTGAAGGTGAAGGAGCAACCAGCCGCCCGTAGAGACTCTGGTGGAAGATGGCGTCCGTGGAGTCCGGCCTGTCCTGCCTGTCTTCACTGAAGGAAGAAGACAATCTGCTCTACATCCACCCACATTACAAGGAATCCTACCGCCTGGCCATCTACGCGCTGCTCTGCGGCGGCCGAGAGGCCTACGAGGAGTTCCTCCACGCCGAGCAGATCAGCCACTTCCTATCAGAGGACGAGATCTTGTTCATTTTGGAAAATGCAGAGTTGCCTGACGTGGAGGAGGAATCAGACGGGAGGCCGATCCCGGACGAGCTCCACCCCTCCACCTACTTCCCGACCGAGTCCGACGAGGAGGTCCCGGACCTGGACCTGGGCTGGCCGGAGGTCACGCTGGAGGACGTGGACACGAGCATCAGCCTGCTGTTCCACCCGCCCCGACAAAACACACCCACCATTAAGGAAGTGGTCCGGAAACAGATTCAGGAGGCGAAGCAGGTGAGGAAGTCGAACCCCGACGCTCCTGATCCGCCAGGCGTCAACAGATGTGGAGTGATTCACGTCTCTGGCCTGAATCACTCTGAACAATGACGACTGGATTATAAACACAATAGCAGTTTGATAGAAGCACAAACACAATGAAGTCAACATGTCACAGATTTCTCTGTGCACTCGAAACCAGTGTCAGCTGGGAGTCACCCCGACGTGACCTGAGTGTTTACATGCAAACTGGTATCCTGGTGAGGTTTGCTCATATAAACAGCTGATCCTGGTTCCTGGAACATCTCATAGAGGCTGAGACCATGAAAACAACAACATGCGACGGCTGTCACAGTCCGTGTAAACAATATATCACGATAAGAAGACGAGGCTTCCATCGATGAGGCGTATCGGTCAGATGGAGACCAAACAGCAGAATCAGTCAAATATAGTATTTAAAATGGAGTAAAGATACTGCGACGAGTGCTCTTAATATTTACAACATATATAAGTACTTAACTCTGTATAATCAGTTTCATATAAACTGTGACAAAACATCACTTAACATCCAAAAATAATAGGATGCTTTAATTGTCCAAAACTCTTTTCTATAAAAGGAATACGATACATTAATTAAAAGAATTTTGGCCATTAGAAGTTCAAATATCTGTCAGACAAACGGAAATATAACTTACACAATAGAGTTTAATTTCCTCAGTTTCTTCCTCACCTTCAATCGTTCTCTTTTTCCTCTGGAAGCTCGTCTGTTTATTTCTTCTGCACTCCAAAGTGGTTTAACTTATGTGTGACATGTCCTCAGGTTGTTGCCATAGCGATGGACATCTTCACCGATGTTGACATATTCAAAGAGATCATCAGTGCGACGCTCCGAGGAGTGGCGGTCTACATCCTCCTGGACGACTCCCAGTTCCAGCGCTTCCACGCCATGTCGCAGCGGGTGGGCGTGAACATCCGAGACCTGAAGGTAACAAACACGATGAGACGTCCCTGAGACCGTTCAGGGAGCACGATGCTCTACTTTATGTATACGCAGCATCACTCCTTAATATAAACTGTTGTTGTCGTCTTGCTCTTTTAAATTCCTTGAATACTTTAAACTGACTCATCGCTGCACAAACACAACGTCTTCATTCATGTGAGAGAAACCGAGAGAACATCAGCAACATTTGAAGACTCGTCATGGAGGTTTAGAGTCACTACCTGAACCTCTCGAAGCTTCTTCTCTCTCCCCATTTGTCTTTACATTGGAATGTTCTGGGTGTTTAACTTCGTCCCTGTAATATAAAATGTCTCACTTGTTGTCTGGTTGACAACTTGAACAGAAAGAAACAGGAAACACTGTGAATGAGATCTGATGTGTTTCTGATGTTTCTGACGTATATTTGTGGGTTCGTATTCCCTCTGTGGCGGCTGCACCGGTGGCCTGACCTTCCCTCTGTCGGCCGGAGCTTCTACTGGGCTGACATTTGCTCCACACCCTCGTGAAAACATTGTAATTCACCAGCACTTCCCGGCCGCCGCCGCTGCTGCTCTTCCTCTCATTGTCATACAAGACGAGCGCAGCAGCCGCAGGACAAATCTGCAACTAGATTTTCCTGTTGGACGGCAACAAGGCGACACTTGAACAGACAAACATGCAGAGTGAAGAAGCCGAGGGCGACGTCAGACCGACACTGACACAGGTTGGATCCTGTTGAATATCAGAAACGGTGTTTGTTCAAAACTGACAGAGAATGGAATTAAAAAAACATCAGTTCCTCTCATTTCATTCATTTACATAACAAGAGACACGTAGGGGAGAGCAGGGACGGCTGTAACGTCCTTCATCACTTATTATGTATAAACACACACACACAGAAATGTTTACACATGCAGGAACAAATACTTTTATAAAAGAAGACTTCAAAAAATATTCCTCACTTGAAACAACAGACGCTTGATGAGCAACACAAACGTCTGTTGTTCAAAATGGAGCGCGCACACACACACAGACACACACACACATAACTTTATAACATTTATAACTGTTATAGTTCCATGTAACTGATCAACACTCTGATATCAGATTTAGACTTTCACCACTTCCCCTCTGACGCCGCCGATATTTGACTTGATGTAGTTTCCCTCCAGTTTCTCAGCCGTTGTTGTCGTGTGCTGATTTTGTCAGTCGTGGTGATAAAATGAGAACATTAGCAGAGCAGCCTCCCATCTCTGACTCGTCCTGGTTTGTCCACCAGAACATCCGTGTTCGGACGGTCCGGGGTCAGCAGTATCAGTGTCAGTCCGGCGTGAAGTTTCACGGCAGTTTGGAGCAGAAGTTCATCCTGGTGGACGGCCGGACCGTTTTGTACGGAACATACAGGTGAGGCAGCGTCACACGTCTTCACAATCACATCAACCTGAAACTTTCCACTGACCTCATCTCTGCTTCCTCCTCTAATGACCGTGTGTCTCCTCTTCAGCTACACGTGGTCCTTTGAGAAGCTCCACGCCAGCATGGTCCTGGTGATCACAGGTCAGCTGGTTTGCACTTATGAAGAGGAGTTTCGAAGACTGTACGCAAACTCCACAGTTCCTCCGGTTCTGTCCAATGAGAGGTCCGTTCAGTACCTCCGGGAGGCCCTGCACAGCCCGAACTCCGGCCAGCTCTCCCTGCATCACCTGCACATGAGAGCCAGAGTGATGCACGGCAGCCATGCTGCTGCACTGACCAGAGGTCTGAGCGTGCAGGAGAGGCTGCATCAGTCTCACTGTCCCGACATGGGGAATCTGGTGAGGGGACACAGTTACGGAGGGGAACTGCAGAGGTTAAACTCAATGACCAGGCCGAGGATGGGGACCAAGGACATGGGTCCGCCTCCGGACAGGACCGGTCCTAACAAGAGGGGCGTCGGGGACCCGCTGCTACCAAACAGGTTTACACAGCAGCACAGCCGTCACCGGACTCTCTACGGTCCGGACCAACATCTGATCCCATTCAACTCTGAGATGTCACTCAACAAATGGAAGATGGATACTTACCTGAATGACAACGATGCGATTCCAGATGCATCATGTGACGTGTTATCCCCGCTGATATCACCATACAGCAGCCACACAGGTCTAAACGAGCAGCAGTCACAGCTGATTCACAGCAGGTCCAGGGACATCAAGTCCAGGCTGGAAGAACTCAGGCAAAAGAGGCTCAGTCAGCAGGAATACAACAACCTGAGGCAGAGCCAAGAGTCCTTGAGGTCCATGTATCCGACTCTCGAAAGACCGAGGTTTATGCCTTCATCAAGGGGTCCTGACGTAAGGCAGAGCCTGGCAGAGCTGGAGCCAAACACACAAGATACCTGCAGCCTGGAATCCGCCGACCCCAAGGACAGCGAGCCGAACAAGGAGGGCACCAAGAAAGAGCAACTTCTTACTGCCGGAAACCGCTCAGCTTCTTATTACGACGTCCAAACGGGTCCGGATCGAAAGGCAATGCAGACGTACGACTGGAACGAGCCTCTTTCCAGGACGACCTCGGCCGGCGACCTCAACGTGAAACTCAACGAGCCGTCGCTCAAGCTTTCTCATCTGCCGCCCAGCGGTCTCAGAACGATGGAGTCTTTGACTGAAATCCCTGAAGAGAAAGAATGTTCAAATCCCCACGCCGATAGCTGCGAGGTCGGTAATGAAGAGATGAACTCAGATAAATCAAGCACACCTGCAGAATCACAGCATCAGGATGCAGCCAAAGGGAGGGTCGGCTCCACGGGGAAGCTGGACGGAAGTTCAGGCTCACTTTCTCCGAAAGAAGGAAAGAAATCAACGACAAAAGAGGCAAAAAATATTCCAAAGACTTTAAATACATCTGCATCACCGGAAGCTAAAATTACGCCAAAAGAAAATAAGCAAGAGGAACCACCGCTCCAGAGGAAGAACTCCATGAGAACAAAAGTCCATCACAGTCTTACCTCAGACGAAAAGAAAGGATCCAAAAACGAGGAGAAGTCCCTCCAACGAAAGGCCTCATTGAGATCACAGAATCCCGCCGAATCAAACCAGCCAACGAGGGTAAGCTCACGGGCGGCGTCTCCTGCTCGGAGACCATCACCAGTGCAGCAGACAACACGGAGCCTCTCCAGGTCGCAGAACTCCATCAGTGGTCCAGAGACAGAAAAGCTTAAACCTCCGTTCTCCTCACAAAGGTTATCTCCTCAGCGTTCAAGCAAACGAAAGACGAACCCTGCAGCAGAGCAGGACCGAGGCTCGAGGAGCACTCTGGACGACGAGACCATGACCTCCTATCAGACCCGGAGAGAGCAGGCCTACAGTCGCTACGAGTATATGCTGAGCACCAAGAACGTCCCGCTGGATAAATCAATGAGGACAACAAGCATGCATCCCTCGGACAAAGACAAGAGCTCGTCCCTGAACCGGTATGAATCAGGACATCCGGCACATCACACACAGAGTGGCGCTGATAACAAACTGGGACGATTCATGCAGCGAGTGGGAAATCTGATTGGTAAGAACAAGTAGAGCTGCAGGACGAGAAGAAGCTCCTGAAGGAGGTTGGAGTCTTCACACGGACGGAGATACGGCCAATATGTTACCATAGTCCTTTGATGAGTTGTGGGTCTTATCAGAGAAGATATTTACTAACTCATGTGAGATACATCACGTATCTGCTGTAAATAATAAGTGATTCATATTACTTGATGTCATTGTGAAGTCAAAGCGTTTACTGATGAAGTTAAATTAGACGTCACTGTGAACTGTTTGACGATATATCCTGCTGCTATAACAGGATATTAACTTGTAGAGAAAATAAAAGAAACGTCGGTTCACTTCTGCAGCAGCTCCACAGCAACATTACCTTCATTTACCGTACAGTTAGTTCCAGTTTCACAGTCCTCATGACTGAACCTTGCTGGGTCGGGACTATCGCAGAGACACAATCTGTCCGTAGACGCATAAACAGCCTGCCTGTGTGTTCGAACCCGCCACAGAAGGACCACACGTTGCCTTGGTGACACACGGTGAAACAACACCATATTTAAATACACTGTGATGTCAGCGGCGTCTTTCAGGAGGTAATCAACACACAATATTCCGACACACTGACGGTTGGCTTGTACCTTTATTTGGAAGTGAAAAATATCTTCAATCTCTGTAAATTAAAAGGCAACAACATAATGTATAAAATAAAAATGTGTTTGTAATCACGCAGATGTTTCTCGTGCTTTTATTTGTTCAGCGGGTGAAAGTCTTCCTCACATATCATTTCTAGATGAAGTACTCCAGGCACTTGTTCCTCTCATCATCCAGCTCCTGGGTCTCAATCTCAAACTTCTTCATGGCGATGAAATATTGGACGAACGGCTCGCCGAGGGCACTGCGGATGATGTGGTCGTCCCCCAACACCTCCAGAGCGTCGTCGAGCTTCACAGGAATGCCGAACTCCTTCTGCTGATTGGGGGCTTTGTTCAAGCCGCTATCGACGCTCAGGTTGCGTCTGATCCCGTCCAGTCCCGCTGCCACCGTAGCCGCCAATACGATGTAAGGGTTGGCCATGGCCGAGCCCAGCTTGTTGTCGATGTGGGTCTCCCTCCCGCCGTGGCATTTGATGTTGAAGGAGCTGCTGTTGTCGTTGCAGCCGAAGGTGGCGTACAGCATCCGTTTGGGGTCTTTGATTGTCTTGGCGATGTGGCTTCGGCAGCCCAAGCCCGGCGACATCAGACAGCTCAAGGCAGCGGAGTGGGTGAGAAGCCCAGCAAGCCATTTTCTGCCAATCTCTGACAACTCACCCACCTTGTCTCCACTTTGGAACAGGCTGCGGCGCCCGTTGGCGTCCCACAGGGTGTGGGCGAGCACCCCCGCGTTGTACAGGCCGTCATCTGTGAAGAAGCTGGCGATATAGCTGTGTTTACGAGCCATCTCTTTGATGCCGGTGCGGAAGGTGAAGGCGCTGTCTGCGGCTGCGATCCCGAACTCCGGCCTCAGGTTGATCTCCATTTGGCCGGGGCCGCTGGCCGAGGCGATGCTGTCTATGTCTGCACCCATGCAGTACATGCTGTCAACCAGCTGCTGGAAAAATGGCAGGTCGTGGTTGCTCAGCAGGGTTGTGGCCGGAAAGAAGAGGGTCTTGGGTCCGATCCTGTCCGGCGCTCCAAGGACGCAGCATTCGTATGTGAAGGAGGAGTGCAGGGAGAATCCGAGGCTTTGGAGCTGGCCGAGGAGCTGCTTGGCGATGAGGCGAGGTGAAGTGCGGAGGGGGCTTCCTGTCACCGTGCAGGGGTCGCAGATGACCCGCGCTGTCTGATCAGCCCAGGGTAGGACCCTGAAGGTCGATAGGTCAGGGATCAGAAGTATATCGCTGCTGAAGTTGGCGGCACTGGCGTTGTCCACTTCGTTGTTCTTCGGGCTCAAGGTCAGCTCCAGGTAGCTTCTTGGCATCGGTACCCCGTATACCGCTTTCTCCTGCGGGTGCAACATGTACGTTAAAGGAAGAGCTTTCAGGAAATACCTTCATACTTTGCTAAATGAGCCATAATAAGTCTATTTATTGAAGCCGAGCTGACGTTTGTCCAAAGTACAACAAACACTCATTTCATTTAAACAAAGTCGGACAAGTAAATCAAATAAAGTTTGAAGCTGTGTGAAACGGACGATTTGAAGTTGATATTTCTTAGGAACGAGGCTCAGGTTTTATATTTCTGTTTGTGAACAGAAGAAACAAAGTATGGCATTTTCATTACTGACCTCATCTAAATCACACAATAAATTGAGTTCATTCACATTTCAATACACATAAATCAAACTGATCAATAGATGGATGGTTACATGGAAGAAGCGGACGGGCACCGTCTTGGACCGGGACACCCCGTGGAGGTCGGTGGCCTCGAAGCGGACGAAGTTGACATTCTCTCGGGCGACCTGCTGCTTGATCTGCTCCATGGTGGAAATGAACCTCTGATTCCCGGAGATCTCAGAGCTCTCGTTTGTGTTATCTGAGGAAGAAACCATTTTAAATGTCTCTAAAAAAAAGATAAGAAAATACTCACGATTCCATTTTTTGAAAATAGAAAAAAGGAAAAACAAAACCTGGATCCCATCCAAGAATGTTTCAGAAATAAAAGTAATGTCGGAAATTGAACAACTTGTGAAAAAAGATGTCCGCTGGCAGTTGAGTGAAGTTAAAACTGGCACTAGACTGAGACTGATTGTGTCCTTATTCACAGCATCTATTAGTTTGTTCCAGAACAATCTACTATACTTGACAAGTCAGTTAATGTGCTAAAATTAAACCCTTTAAAGTTCTTTTATCAGTGATAAGCTCCACCGACCTGTGTTCGATGCTCCAGTCTCTCCCCAGGAGCTGCCGCTTGCATATGCGTGTGCCCGAATTCCATTCTGCCTATTTGTGTTGGCATCAGACCTGAATGCGCTGGATGAATCCATGCTGGAGGGCAGCTGAATAGATGTGCTCTCTCTGGACTTGGGCCCCCTTCTGGAAACATCAGATTGGGGTTTGAAGGTGCTGAACACCCTCTGTGAGTTTCCATCGTCGTGCCTCCCGTCGGGCCGGCCTCCACCACTGCCGCCGGTGCTGCTCCCGTGGAGGTACGTGTAAGGACTCCCTGGTTTCCCATCATCTCGTCCTCGGATGCTGAGCACAGGCTTGTCCCTTAGGATGGTCTTCAGCTCCTCCATGGTCTGCCTGGGTACCCCCATCTCGCCGTAGGTAACCCTGGTTTGGGACGGCCCCCCCCTGATCCAGTCCTCCCGAGCAGCAGGATCGTCCATCCTGGGATCGTCGAGCCGCTCTGGAGGCCTGTGAGGCAGAGGACCGATGGAGATGACAGTGGGGGTGTCTGGAGGCAGGGGGATCATGTTGGGAGAGTGAACAATGGATGGACCCCATCTGCTTCCCCAGTCCACCGGAGGCACATACTTCCCCGTCACCCTCACTCCCTTCCTGTTTCCCAGGCTCATCCTTGTACCGTCTATCTGGTCTTTGCTTCTACTCTTTTCCTCCTGGAAAACACACAATGTGTCTGTCACAAGAATAATAAGAGATGGTCAAGAGCGTTTGAAAAGCATCGAGTGCAGGGAATCAAACAACGCACAAAGACAATAAACACAAAACCCGTCTGTTGAATGAAGTCGACAGCATCTTTCTGTTTTGTGCTAAAAGAAAACTCAAATCACAACGTCAGATGTGGAATTGTTACCTTGAAATCTTCAGAGTCATTCATGTCTTTCTACTCTTTCATGAAATCTGATTTAGAATTTGATAGCCCTCATGTGAAGTAAGAGCTTCACTCGCACATTAATTTTTATACACAATTGGTACAATGGTGACGGATTAGAAAATTCCTTTTGCCCCCCAACACACACAGGCGTCCGGCTGGAAACTGGCAGCCGGCGGCGGCCGTCAGACGCTGGACCACTGCTGCTCTGAGCTCATTGGCTGCCGACGAGGACCATTCAGGGCTGCTTTTGTCTGATTGCAAAGTGAAACTGCAGAGCTCAGCGGCTGTTTGTCTTTCCAGAAAGATATGGGAACTAAAGTTTTTATTCCAGAGAGAAAACAAACACTGATGAGGACGAGACAAAGCTGCTGTTGTTGATGGTGTTTCCATTACAAAGCTGGCTGAAATCAACCTCCTATCTGCATCATGTTTCTTAAAGATGAAACTGAATATCAACGCTTCCTTTCACTGTACAAACATGATGGAACAATATCTGTAAAGTTTTATGTGATATCAGGTTTGTTTGTTTGTGACAAATCAATCGCACCAGTTGGTCCATTATCAGCCGCTCTGGAGATTTTAAATCCCGTCTTTTAGTCCGAAGCCATGAGATGGAAGTTTGAACATCTTTCTACAAGAGTAAACTGATGCATGGTTGATGCAAAAGTCACTAGAACCAAGTTAACATTCTACGTTCATGCATATCACAATACGTTTGTCAACCAGAAACATGATGTCATGTTTCTGACAAGAGCAAAGGTGGAAATCGGAGGACACAAATATAAAGTGAGACAGGACGTGAGGGAAGTCGGGTCTGCGGGTGGGACTAACAAGCACCAGACTTTGCAGCGGGAGAAGAGAGTTTGAGTCCTGCTATGTAGTCGGTTGTAAGTTTTAAGTGACTTTCAAACAATGAAAGTCTTTCGTCGTTTCCATCTAGTTGTGGTTTCATTGAATTATTGATAATCTACTCACCTCTTCCACAGTCCCAATGCAGATTTGTTTTACTCAAAGTAGGTTTATGAAACAATTTAAAGTTTTGAGAAAGTTTCTATGAAGTTCGTCTACAACTATCTCTAAGTGTGTGCAGGACTGTATTTTATTTATTTATTTATTGGGTATTTCTTGATTCTCTATGGGAGATACAGAAGAGGATAGAAACACTGGGGGGGGGCTTCTGAATTCTTAGGTTGATTTCAGACTTTTGAAATTAGTCCGAATTTTGAGAAAAGATTTGAACTCAACATTTTCATTTTACAGTGGCCCTGATACTCTTCCATACAAAACCATTTGTGTCTTGTCATTTTTTTCTTGAAATGTAGCTTTATTAAATTGAAAGTGAAATTATATTTCACTATGATAGTCAATATTATGATATCAAATTGCATCTAATTTGATATTAGATCGATGACCACACCTATAAACGCATTTAAAATGACCTCTGTAATACTCAACAGCATTGCATCTTTCACGAACAATGTCGCGTTTATCCAGGATGTCACGCATGGATGAGTTTGTTTCTGTGTGCAGCATGATGATCTATTTATTTATTTATTTAATGTTTTATTTGTTTGTCTTGTTTGACTTGCATTCAGCTGCAGAGAGGGAGGGGAGATGTCTGGGCAGAACACCTCGCGTTTTCAGGGTGGGGTTTCAAGCGCGAGGCGCTTCAATACAGGAAATGACGCACGTTCGTCAGCTTACCTTTCAAAATATTATTGCGCTGTGTCGTTCGTGGGATCCTTAAGATCTGGAGAGAATGACAGCACCAAACACAGCGAGGGGGCAGCGTATTACGTGTTAGTGCCAAAGGTTCACGCCCCCATTGATTGCGTCACCGCGAAGAGACGCCCCCCGCCAAAGGTTCACGCCCCCCCCTCGCGTTACACAGTCGGATGATGTCTCGCCTGTTGACAGACGGCCCGCTCCGTTCGCCGATATTTTTACATTATTATTATTATTAATACTACTAATAATCAGTGGTGTATATACCTTAATTATAGTATGCCCCCCTGGAAAAATAATAATATATACGGTAATAATATTATTGTCGCTGTATTTATCAATTTCTCAGCTTTTGAGAAATG
>CAAKHC010010752.1:14035-26470 GCA_901007825.1 Macroramphosus scolopax
CCTCTGCTGTTGTTGTTGTGTGTGTGTGCCCGGCAGGCGCGCGTGGCGGTGGGTGGGGGTGGGGGGGAGGGGCTCGGGGCTGGGCGGGGCGGGCCATTGCGGGGGGGCGTGAACCTTTGGCACTAACACGTAATACGCTGCCCCCTCGCCCAAACACACATGAAAATAGTCTTATCAACCCCATGGACAACCGCAATAATGATGGATATGCTGCATTTTACATTCTACCATTTATGTTCCGTTTCAGGGAGTGTCTCAAAGACGTGTATTGTACGTTTAGGACAATATTACTTGGCAGACCCACATCAAGGGGTGTTGATATAGGAATTATTTCCACTAGGTTTAACTTTGGAAGAAGGGGCGTGATTGATTTTGGCCTTGGCGGAGGGATCCCCTCCTCATTTATATTGTACATAGTTATAGGTCGGGAGTCACCATGAAATAAATCACAAAGCCTATGCTGATCAATAACTTACAATAACTGCAATAACTGTATGCAACAACTTGCATACACAAACGTATGTGCAATAATCTATGTGCAACTCCACAAACGTACTTACTTATTCATTTGTTTACTTATTACTTCATTTGTTTACTTATTACTTTTTTTTTTTTTTTTGGTAAATGCTCTTTAATGTGTGCACTGTCTCTTTGCTACTGTAATACGTAATACGTCAGTGATTTAGTATGACTGTATCATACCTTGTTATAATTTCATGTTACATTGCATATGGGGAAATTTATTTTTGTGTATTTAAAACAATGTGATTTCTTTTGGTCAAAAACTATGTCCCTGCTGGGTTCTTTATTTTGAAGGTTCTGACCGGAAATGGCATGGCGCTTCGGGTCATCTCGACTGTGTTGTCGCGACACCCCAGGAGACTTCGGCTCCGTTCGGAGAAACAGCACCGGATTGTATGGTGGAGAGCCGTTTAATATTGAGACCTTTTTCTGGGGACCGGCCGTATGATTAAGTTACAATCTTCAATGAGTAAGCATATCCCAGTAAGTAACGTCTTCTTGTGGCTGTCGTTTAGTGTTCTATCTGATGGTTTTAATGCTTTCCAGCTGGCCTTCGTTTCTTCGGTAAAATCACGGCCTGTTTCGGTAAAATCTCTGTTGGAATATCTCCCATAAACCTCACGGTTATTGTCATTCTTGACATAAACTTAACATAAATCTCATGGTTACTTATTTAAGTGTGATTAAATCGTTGTGGAAACGTCGTCGTGTTAAGACAACTGACTGATGCGCAGCACAGGCTGCTGCGTGCTAGCTAGCTAACAGCTAGCGGTTACTCGGTCGAAGTTTCTGTCGGATAAAAGCAATGCAATTTTATTTTGGAAGAAGACATGCACGTGAAAGACATTTTCTGTGCGGTTTCTGATCATGACAATGGGATGTTTGCTTCTACGATGCGCCTGTTTGGTAAAATTTAAGCGAGGTGTAGTCCGAGCACCTCCCCGCTCCAGACGGCGCCTGCAGGCCGCTAACGTTGGATGATGGCGTCCGGCTTCCCCCACACAAAGGACACTTAACAACCAACCGTCGTTGATATCGGTTTATTTCACCTTTCATGTCAGCGTTTCTATTTAAATCACCCATATATTTGCCTTTTAATCGCCATGTTATATCATGCGCCAGATGTGAAGTCTTTTTGGGAGAAAAACACCAGATTAGCAAAGCATGCTGTGGTATTTGGAGCTAAAGCCGATTGGAAACACTTCCAGTACAAAAGAAGAACAAAAGGTGGAAGATCGTCGTCGAAGCAAATCATTCCTGTTTATCTGTTATTTATTTAACTCGTTTAAACATCTGCTGCCTCTTTTTGTGGATCTCCAGTAAGCAGACATTCACACTCGTCCTGGGTGTGAAGGTTCAAAACCTTAAGAGCTAAATGATGATGATGATGATGAAGGCCCCATGTTGATCTCAGTTTTCTCAGATATGACCTACATGTCAGGAATGACGCATCCATCCCTTTGTGCACCAGCAGCCATTAGTCAGGATATTAAACACTGCGGCCGGTTTATATAACAGCTGCAGTTTTTCTATTTCTACCTTTTTAATATTGTCTCCTGAAGAAGAACGTCTGATGTTTGCTGAAGGTTCTTCTCGCCGGTCCACCGATAAGTAGTTCTCTTTGGCTGATGTTTTGAGAGCCGATTATATATATATTTATATAAAGCCGATATCAAGTTGCATCCGGTAAGATCTAACAATTCATTAAGACTTTAAAAGATTGCTGAATTATAACAGTACTGTTTAGGGCTGTTTTCTAAGTAAGTAAGCTTGTCTGGTAATTTCCCTGGGATACTTTGCTAACTTAGGGACAAGTAGCTCACCCTTGCTTGCGCCTGTTTTGGTTGGCCCGTTATATTTTATATTTTAAACTTTCCTAAATTGAGCTTGAGATAATCCTAAACCTTTGATTGCTTCCTCCGCTAACCCGAACCCACGCCGTCCACAACACCAATGTATCCACCGCGTTAGTTGGTTGTGTCTGTAATAACATCCGTGCAGGAGACGGTGACCGCTGAGTTCAGATTAACACAAAGCTTTCTTTGTGTCGATGATTTTCAGTAATCGAGTTACTATAATATTCTTGCGTCTGTGGCTCAGGAGGTCGAGCAGGTCGTCTCGTAATCGGAAGTTTCTGCATCAAAGTGTCCTGTAATTGGCTGTGACAACAATCTATTAACAGTATATAGACAGAGTACCTCGCCAGCGTTCCTTTCACTGCGCCTCATCGAGAAATGTACGTGAACAGAACCCCCGTGTGTGTTTGTGTTGTGTTTCTAAAAGCTTTCCTTCTACTTGTCCTCCTCCGTGTCCTGCAGCAGTTCTGTGGTGTTCTGGGTCGCACATTTATGGAGTTTCTGAAGGGCAGTGGGGACTACTGCCAGGCTCAGCACACTGCCTATGCAGACGAGTGAACGGCCAAACTCGCCATCGATCCGACGCACTTGAGCCACCGAAGGGACCCCTGAACGTTGGCAGGACCGGGACGCCTCCCAGAACCAGCGACAACTCGGCCTGGATGGGGTAACTTCACCCGCTGCACACTGCCCTCGTCGGCTTCCGCCTGGCCAGAATCAAGGTGGGACCAGCCTTTTTTCTTTCTTTTCTTTTATTCCAAAGGAGAGGGTTCCCGGTTATTTCTTCCTGATTGTCACTAATTTTTCGGCCTCCAACTTCCCAAATTTGCCCGTCGCCTTTTGTTCCTTTAAACTTTCCAACCTCAGAAGAAGATCGGAGGATTTCTTTTGTGGGCTTCTGGAATCTCGTTGGACCTTTTTGTTTGACATTCCCTCCGACTTTATCTACGTGTTTACATTAATCTTTCTACTCTGTGGAAGACATTTTGGTTTTGTCGAGTTTTTTTTTTCTTTACTTCGTCACAATGGCTCGTATGAACCGACCGGCCCCTGTGGAGATCACATACAAAAACATGAGGTTCCTCATCACCCACAATCCCACCAACGCCACCATGAACAAGTTCATCGAGGTGAGTGACGGTCAACTATTACGTGAGGTTTTAACGCCAGTCCACTGTCATCATCCAACGACCTGTGATGTTCATGTCCAGGAGCTGAAGAAGTACGGAGTGACCACCGTCGTGAGGGTGTGTGAGGCCACCTACGACGCCACCCTGGTGGTGAAAGAAGGGATCCAGGTTCTGGTGAGTTCAGCAGATATCTGATCTGTTGTTGTTTGTTTCTCTCTTGAACACGCTCAGTTTCTCATAGAAAATATAAACACACAGCAGAAACGTGATCATGATGAGTCGTAAGATGTTGATTTTTTTTCTTCTCCCATGAATAAAAACATTTAAAAAGATACAGGCAGCACCTGTAGAGCAGAGTTAACCATGTCAAAACACAGTGACGAATCAGAACAGCTGATCTGAACTTCCAACTCAAACCAATTTATAAAATGGAAAAGCAGCTTGTCTTCAAACTTGAAAGGCTGGAAGCAGAAAGATTCTTTTAGAGCAGCTGGTTCTGCCAGTCTTCACCTCTGCATTGTTCTCAGATTGATTTCTCTCCTTCCGTCTCACCATTAACGAGGTATAAACTGTGGAGACATCGATACTGGAGAGAAACACCCTTCATCATCATTCTTCCCCTCTACAACAACATTCTTCTTTCCCTGCTGATGGTTCAGCCCTCACACGTCTTATGTTTTGGTTTCTAAGAAACTGGGCCAGTGACGTAATTACCCCTCGTGTCCTTCGTCTTATTCAGGATTGGCCGTTTGACGATGGAGCTCCTCCCTCCAACCAGATCGTAGATGATTGGCTGAACCTGCTGAAGCTGAAGTTCAGGGAGGAGCCGGGCTGCTGCGTCGCTGTCCACTGTGTTGCAGGTCTGGGGAGGTGAGCTCACACATCATCATTAAAGTAGGATCATGTTTCCCACCTGACCTCCGCCGGCGACGATGCAGCAAATCATCTCATGTAGAGGCAGAGATTAGAGTTCTGTTTTAAGAAGTGACAAGTCATTAATCCTCTCCATTTTTACCTTTTAACACTTAAAACCTGCAAACCAGCAGCTTGAATACATTTATCCTTGTTTCCTCTGACAGCACCGAGACAAAATAATGAATGTGGTCATTGAAAATCTCCTCAGAAGACTTGTCATGAATTATTTCTTTCATGTTGATGTTGACGTTGACAGACGAGCGCCGTCGTTGTGCAGTAACATGTCGTCCTGTTCGTCTCATTAACCTCAAACAAATTCTGCTCCGCAAGAATCAACGTCATCTAATCATTTCAAGGATTTCATTGAGTATACAAGGCGTCGCACAATCTGCTCAGTCTATAGACTAGAGACGGGGGAGGGGGGGGCACCGCTGTTCAACGTGGTCATCGGAGGCTGGAAGCTCCTCTCTGCAGGCAGCCGCCGTTTTAATGAAAAACGTTTACAAACGAGCAGTTACGCAGGAGAAAACTGTCCGAATCGATGCGACAGACGTCTGTATTTATGGATCATCTGGACCTCTGATGTGACGAGACCGTTATTGTCTGAACATTATCCATCCACGGATTTTAATGAGGCTTCAGAGGTGAGTCGCCTCAGTTTTCTGTTTATTTGCTGGTTGGTTCTCTGAAAAAGGCTTTGTGACCGATGCCGGCGTCGGTTTGTCAACAGGTTAAATCTGATGTATTCGTAACATGAGATGTTTGCAAATAGTCATCAAGTCCGACAAAGAAATCCTAGAAATTAAGATGAACTTATTAAAAAGAAAGAATAGAAGCAGAACTGGATAAAACCAGTTCCTCCATGTTTTCTTCGTGTTTTCGTCTCTCTGCCTCCAACTGATCTGAGGATCTGAACTTTCCCTCCCTGAACTCTTTGATTCGTCCGCAGCCTGTCATTACGTCTGCTCAGTCACAGTCGACTTGATTTCCCAGACTGATGTAAACATCTGGCTGTGACCACATGAAACCAAAAGTTTGAGTGTTTTGAATCGAATGTGCTGACGCCGTGTTTCTCCTGCAGGGCTCCGGTTCTGGTGGCGCTCGCCTTGATCGAATGCGGGATGAAGTACGAGGACGCTGTCCAGTTCATTCGACAGTAAGTCTGCTGCTGTAGTTAAGTATTCAGGAGATTCTCTGACAGTAGACAGACGACCTGCCGGAGGTCTTTAATCTGGGATTGTAACATGAATTGTTGCTGAGTTCGTCTCCTGTCGTCCTCCAGGAAGCGTCGGGGAGCTTTCAACAGCAAGCAGCTCTTCTACCTGGAGAAATATCGTCCAAAGATGCGCCTGCGTTTCAAAGATTCCAACGGCCATCGCAATAACTGCTGCATCCAGTAGAGCCAAACGCCCGCCGCCAAGCCACGCCAACCCCACCAGAAGAACCCGTGTTCGCTTCCCCCGGCAGGCTCGTGTTCTTAGTCGTTGTGTTCAAGTATTTTTCTTTGCTCGGAAACTTAACTGCCCCGCCCCCTTTTCTTAATTCTCCACGTTTCAAATTGTGTCAACATAAGGAAGAACCAGTTGTGTGAACCGGAATTAAAAAATACAACCAGAATTAGGCAGAGCAGCGTTGAGTCGTGTATCATTGTAAGTGTGAAGATGTTGGGTGGAGTCGTTTGTTTTCGTCAAAAGTATCCCAAAGATCTTTGATTGGCAGGTCCGTTAACGTCGCCTGAGAATGTGCTTCAACAACCATTTAATTTCCTGTGAGAGACGATGTGCCCCGTTCAATCCGGAGGTTGTTTTCAAAACCTGACTAGAAAGAGAGATGCCTTCCTTCAAATCTGATGGTTCATCCATAAATGCCTTAACGGAAGTGGAACAAAGGCAGTCCCGGCAGGAGGAGGAGGAGGAGGAGGAGGAGGAGACTCCCGCCGGCATTTGGAAAAGGTGTTTCATTTTTCTACTCAGAACAAAAAAAAAAAGAAGTCGTTGCCTTTGTCTTGTGCAGGAAGTCGTACATACATCTTTGCCCTTTCAGTAACTATTTTTACTATAAAATGCTTAATTGTTGCGATATTTGTCAAATGAAAGTCTTGGAACTCGTTTTCTTTCTCTCAGATTCTGTTGTTTACTAATTAAACTGCCATGTCCAAAATGTGATTTATTATTTTCAGTTCTGTTCAAACTGGACTTCCAACGTCTGCGATATTTTGTACGCCTTTTTCTTTTGATGTCCGTAACTTAAGACTTGGATACTTGATGATTTTATGTATTTGAAACTGTGTACTATTATTATTAGTTGGCTATTTATACTATCAGTGGATGTGTGATTTAGTACCTTGAGCAACAAACTTGTACCTGTTCACCAACTTGTGAGAGTACATTAAAATGATACACTGAAAAACACCAAGTACCAACGAGTTGTCATTCCCACTGGGGGAAGGTTTGGGTTTTGTTTGGTAATATTTTGCAGGATAAAGCTGTTTGGGATCCTCGTAAAGGAGGCAGGAAGTCGATTCATTCAAGTGAACTGAAGTAAAGCAGTCAAGGAAAATTAAATTCAGTTGTAAAATTCGTAGGAAGAAACTTATTTTAAAATAACTTGTTTTCTAAACCTGAGATGTAGTAACATCTAGTGGTCACGTTGCACCCTCACATCTACATGATGAGAATCTACAGTCGCAAGCAGGACAGTTAACAGGATCCTGCAATAGATGCTTCTCTCTCTCTCTCTCTCTCTCTCTCTCTCTCTTCTCCAGCCTCCGTCAGCAGCAGATAGTATTCCTGTCGTCCTGTTGACAGACGGGCACTCGGAGAGCAGAGATTCCACCAAACCTCATGGAAATTAAACCTGTTTTTAGCCATGTTGAACGGATCTAAAGGCCTCGTCTTCAGCTCATCCTTCCCCCTCTATCAGTCATCCTGGTAGTTTGTAATCCTGCTGACAGATGAACAAACCAAAGGGGGAAAACAACCTGTAAAAACCTCTTAGTGCTTTTTTAAGAGGATTCTTTTTTTACTCTGGAAGAATATAAATTAAATATAAATTCTTTAAATCAACAAACTGTGTTTTTGTGTTTCCCTACCATCTTCTACGTAAGTGTCGTTCTCATGAACACGATGTCTCAGGCTGGATTCGATCATGAACACGTTAGTCTGTGTGACCGTGTTCCGGACTCAAAGGATTCAAACGCTGCATATGAGTCCTCCATTGAAAAGGTCTAATAGGATTAAATGACGTTTTATATCCAACATGTCAGAGGTCAACTTCACTGTGACGTTACAGCAGACGCTCGAGGGCGTGGAGACAAACACCCGCCAGGTGGTGCTTCATCTTCATCCCACCAGGACCGTCGGGTCTGTTGGAGGACGAACAGACGCCATCCTGGTTGTTCTCGTCCATACAAAACATGCAAGATGTTATCAAAAGGTGTTTATTTCCTCCTTTGTACAACTCGAAGATGTTCCCGTCGAACCTCAATATAATAAATAAGAAGTCATGTAAAGATGCTGGAGAGGGTTTCAAACAACGGCAGCCTCCGAATCACAAACAACAGTCGTCATGACACAAATCATCGAACACATCCTACACTTCGAGGAAAAGGTACAAGGGGGGTTTTAGTTGGTAAACAAAAATAATACTCACAAACAAATGTCATCCAGCAGTATAATTTGAGTATTGACACATTTACATAAACATACAGAAGACTTGACTCATGCTGGTATTTGTTCTGATGGAAATGCGGCTGGTCGGTTTGTATCTGCAGCGAGCTCTCAAACGGACGGACTACTCCTTTAATTTCTCACAACAGAGGATTGAGGTAAAGAATGAATGTTTTCCAGTTAAGTTGTTGATGTTTGCTGAGGCCACGTCCACGTTCGTGTCTGTTCTAACCACAAGGTGGCGTCAGGAGGAGAAGTTACGTTCCAGACAGACAAGAAGACAAACCGAATGATAAAAGACGAACAGACAAATCAAAGTGTTGCTTCCTCCTCGAGTCTCTCAATCCTCCTCCAGTTCAGCTGCGACCCCTCCTCACATGTCACTCGGGCCCTTCATGCTGGAGTCCTTTGCCGAAACTGGCGACGCCACCATGGGCAGGACGCACTGCGACGACTCACAATAACCGTTCACACCGGGGGGACCCGGAGGTCCCGGAACACCCGCGACGCCCTGAACACCGCGAGGTCCCCGCTGTCCTTCCCGGCCATTGGTTCCATAAGCTGGTCGGCCGGCATTACCTGACAGGAAACATGAGATACAGGTTTAATATTGACCTGTCGGTGACCTCTGACCTGTTCAAATAGTTTCTCTAGTTGTTGTTTCTAAATGAGGTGCTGGTCAGTCCTCAGGTTTTGTATAAAGTTTCCCTTTTGTCGCTCCCATCAGCTCCAAATGAGCCGCAGCAGAAGACAAATAATAAGAATATCATTCTAATACACAGAGAGGAACCCATTACTGTCGGGGTTTGAAGCCTCATTAGGACACAGAAGGGTTGTACTTTCTGTCCCTTTGATGATCCCGAGGTAATGAGGACATTTACCTGGCAGACCGGGAGCACCGGGGGCTCCTTTGGGTCCTCTTGCTGTGGGTCCTTTGTCCCCTCTGTCACCGTGGTCGCCTACAGAGAGGAAAAACTATTATTACTGAGGATGATTGAAGTTCCTATATTAGCTGAAGTTCAGGCCTCCTCGTTCCCTCATTAACATCAGATGAACCCTGATTGAACCCTGATTGAACCCAGAGGGGGACGTTCATCACTGCAGCGTCACATGACTGCGTCTCAAAGGCAGAGAGACATTAAAGAAGTATATTATTAAAAATTACAAATACATGCTCATCCAATGAGAAAGATAAACTTTAATTAAATATAAGTCATCTTTCGTCATTGATATGGAACACGTATAAAACACGGCAGGTCGCCCTGCTGGGTGTCTCATCATGTGACCCCCCCCCAATCCGACTCTGATTGGCTGATTGGTCTCGCTGCATTTGTTGGGGATTATTTATTTCTGTCCAGCAGAATACAAATTTCAACTTAAAATTTTAACACAAAGTAACTAAATCCAAGTATATAAATATTTTGCAAATTTCTCATCGACTGCAGAGAGTGACATCATCTCATTTCTAAAACAGACTTAACAAGCGTCCCGTTAGAAGTTATGTCACAGCTAATCTGGGTCCCACCTTTGGGTCCTTTGCGGCCCATCACCCCCGACGGACCCTTCAGACCGGGTAGTCCTCGAGATCCCGTGTGCCCGGGGAAACCGTTCTCTCCAGAGGGGCCCGGAGGTCCAGGCAGGCCGGGGGGGCCCGGTAGGCCGGCGATGCCTGAATCAGGTCTGCTGAGGCTGGCAGCCAGCTGGGCCAGCTGCTCTGTGACACAAGAACACAGTTTATAGGAACACCAGTCATCAAAACACTAACACAGAGATGGTTTTTAAAGGAGCAGTTCACCCAAATCACTGAATTATTAAATTCTACCAGTTAGTTTTGTAGTGGACGAGCCACACTTACCTTGCATGACTCTCATGCAGACTTGTTTGATGTGTGTATCGGTGGGTGATTTCCCCTACGAACAAACACACGCTCACGTTGTCATCGACCATCAATGTGAACAGAATACATGTGTTACTCTGTATATCGGCACTGCCGACTGTCATCGAGTAGAAATACTCTGTGACCAAGTATCAGGAGTATTTGTACTGTACTTGAGGGGGTGAACCTTCTACTTCACTACTGATATCATCACAACTTCCAGCTTCATTACAGAACTCAAGTTAACTCCATTATGAGCAGTTTGAATTATACTTGACTCACCCTGCATCAAACCAATGAGATACAGATACACAGATCGATACCCGATATCGATACCCAGTATCAGACCGAAGATGTTATTAAATATATAGATTTTGTTTCTTGTAGAGACGCTGGTTGAAAATCCTTTGATTGTGCTGAGTTCTGAGGTAAAACATCTCACCGCTGGTCCTTGTCCCCCCGGCAGGCCAGGCACCCCCATGTCCCCCTGCATGCCTCGGGGGCCCGGCTGGCCCGGCTTGCCCTCTTTCCCCTGCTGCCCTCGTCCCCCTTCAGGTCCTTTGTTTCCTGTCTCCCCCGGCGGGCCCATCTGAGAGCAACACAAACACTCTGACAGTTAGATTGACTGAACAACAACACAGCGGGTGAGGATGAATCTGTTGGGATGAACGTACCGATCCTTTCTCTCCTGGTTCCCCCAGCTCGCCCTGGAAGAGACACATTGGTTATTATATGTGTGCAGTGACGTCCCATCCAACGGTTGTAGAGACGTTGATGCTGCAGCAGAACCGTTTGTACTTTACATCCAACGGAGAGTCGGAACAACAGATCCACTCTGGTGATATCTTACAGAGTCTAAGAGGGAAACTACGTGGCAGGTTTTATTGCAGGATTATTTTATTGAGACGTGATTCATCTGTCTGACTCGGTGGTTAATCACTCACCAGGTCTCCTAACGCTCCTGGCGTCCCCTCGTCACCCGGCGGTCCCTGAATGAAAGACGTGACAGATTCGCCGGCGGTTAGTCAGCCGTACTCAACACTCTGTAATCAGTCGTTATAGCAGGTGTAACATCGGAACATACCTGGTCTCCTTTGGGACCATCGACACCGACTGCACCCTGAGAAAAAGTACAGAAGGAATGTTTGATGATAATAAATACGTTTAATGTAGTCGAGCCTGAAGAGACGAACCTCTACTGCGTCTACTGAGTCGAGTGAGGTGCAGCAGAACATTCAGTCCACACGGCAGCCGACATTAGAAAGATGTTCTGGTGCTTCTAACTTCCTCTCTGACTCATCAGGTCACATGTCAGTTTAGAACCAATCACACGTCAGTTGTTATAAACAGTGAATGTTATCAGTGCAGAACGGCATGCTGGGAAGTGACTGCAGGTTAACATGGAGTGTTAATGGGACGTGTTCCAGTTCTTATCATATCATCTGGGAAGTGACTGCAGGTTAACATGGAGTGTTGATGGGACACGTTCCAGTTCTTATTCATCTCTCAGCAGATATCACTTTATGGAAACATGGAGGCAGATTTCTAATACTTCTACAATCCACATAGTAGACGTGGACTTTTGGTCGAACTCTCTGAGTATGTTTCTAGTTTAAAAATAGAATGAATTGTCCCGGCGGCCTTAAACAGATTGCATCTTCTATATGGGTGAATTTGATTCTAATCATGTCTGTGTAATCTAGATACAAATACAATGATCTTTCTCTCCTGCTTCACTGCTGAGTGTTGATCGTATTTCATTTCTTACCCTGTCGCCCTTCTGGCCAAAATAACCAGCCGGCCCAGGAAGTCCTGGGAAGCCCAGATCCCCCTTGATTCCCTGTTAAAACACACACACACACACACACACACACACACACACACACACACACACACACACACACACACACACACACACACACACACACACACACACACACACACACACACACACACACACACACACACACACACACACACACACACGTATAAATAAACGGTTAAATAAACAGCAAACACAAGCTTCCTAAAAACGACTACGGAGACAAACAATTACCATCATCTGAACCCCCAAGCCTTCGGCCTCTCAAATGTGTGTGTGTGTGTGTGTGTGTGTGTGTGTGTCTGTGATTAAGGTATACGTCGAGCCGACCACTTTCAAACATTCCTGGGAAACAGAGAGCTCTTTGAGGCTCCTCGGCGTCCTTCCTGCCCTGAATCCCCCCCTGAGCGGCAGCAGTACCCTCCTGCCCACCAGCGCTCTGTAACAAGAGGCCATTCATGCCCGCTCACCGGTGGATTACAGGCTGAGCCGCAGGAGATGGAGGTCCATAAAAACACGCCACTGTTTAAGCACAAGGCGGAGCGAGGTTGATCTCAGTAAACGAACCTCCTGCTGAATAAAACACTCCAGATGTCTGAAACACTTGTTGCTCCCGTTTTATTTCAAGAGTGTCAGACATGAATCT
>CAAKHC010010753.1:3749-17097 GCA_901007825.1 Macroramphosus scolopax
CTTCTCTGGTTTCTACACTCATATCACATAGCAGGGGTATTTATAGTTCACCAGTGTAGTAGACTGTACAATATTAGGAAGTCATTAATGCCAGAAATGAAGACAGAACCTGAATCGAATTCCATTGGCTTTGTGTCTGGAAGGTCAATAAAGCCGGTTAAAGAAACAGGACCATCCTTAGTTTAAAATAAAAGGTCAAAACCTGCATTCATCTTGATCCTGACTGGTCTCCTGGTTCCCGCCACTGAGGAACATCCCGACAACATGCTGCTGCCACCACCATGCAGCATGATGCAGCCACCACCATGCAGCATGATGCTGCCACCACCATGCAGCATGATGCTGCCACCACCATGCAGCATGATGCAGCCACCACCATGCAGCATGCTGCTGCCACCACCATGCAGCATGATGCAGCCACCACCATGCAGCATGTAGCAGCACCACCATGCAGCATGCTGCTGACACCACCATGCATGATGCAGCCACCACCATGCAGCATGCTGCTGACACCACCATGCAGCATGATGCAGCACCACCATGCAGCATGATGCTGACACCACCATGCAGCATGCTGCTGACACCACCATGCAGCATGATGCAGCACCACCATGCAGCATGATGCTGACACCACCATGCAGCATGCTGCTGACACCACCATGCATGATGCAGCCACCACCATGCAGCATGATGCTGACACCACCATGCAGCATGATGCTGACACCACCATGCTGCATGGTGGTGCTGCAGCATGCTGCAGACATTTGTCTGTACCCTTCCCCAGATCTGTGCCTCGGAGGTGTACAGACAATCCTTTGACTTCATGGCTTGGCTTGTGCTCTGGTCAACTGTGGAACCTAATCTACACAGAACAAATGTATAAATGCAACACTTTCGTTTTTGCTCCAATTTTCATGAGCTGAAATCAGATCGAAGACTTCTATCTACACAAAAGGCCCATTTCTCTGAAAGGAGAAGTTCTCACTAACATATTTAGACAGATGTGTGAACAATATGAGAGCAATAGATCTTTAGTGTGGATAGAAGAAGTCTTCGATCTTTGATTTCAGCTCATTAAAAATTGGAGCAAAAACAAAAGTGTTGTGTTTATCTTTGTCCAGTGTCTGTTTAACGTCCGTCAAGCCCACGGCAGCCTTTTGGTTAAATAAATAAATATAAAATGAGTTATTTATACTTTAAAGGAGAGATTGGGCCTAAATTAAAATGTTCTCCTTTGACCGTGGCCATTATATAATGATCTGTGGGGGGGTGGGGGGTGGATTTACCTGACTGCGGCTCTAACAGATCTCAGATAACTCACATTACTTTATTATTGTTCAACATTAAATAAAGCACAGAGACACAAAAGTACAAATAGTTACGAAAACGAAACAACTTTATTGTTCAAAACAGACAAAAGTAGATCAGCCATGAGGGACATTTCAGGGGAAACAAAACATGCAGCAGGACAACACATTCTAACGGCTAAACACAGAGAAGCTTCAGAGACTACAGAGAAGCTAACAACCTGACCCAGGTGCAGCTAACTCAACCCCCCCTGTAGGTGGTGTAACACGCCCGTCAGACTGAACATGGGGATCTACAGCTAAAAGAACCTAAATGAAGAATACATTGAACTGTATGAAAGTATTAAATGAAATATACAAGGTGACAAGTATAAGCAGAGTCATCTTCAGGGTCAAAGGTCAGATGGGTTCGAGGGGAGTTTCTATGCTATGATTGGATTTAGCTGTGGGGCTCTGAAACGACCATCGACTCAACGTTCAGCCGGGTCAGACGCTTTCACAACATGATGGAGCTAACGAGGAGGTTTCCTTTCCCTTCGATCATCATTCAGGTGGGATTTTGGCCGTTGCTCCCAATCTGCGTTGCATGTTGTAAAAAAAACGATTTGGTTTCCAAAGTACGTCAATGCGTGTCACTAATATCCATTAAAATGATCATTCTGTAAGAATAGGTTAATATTTAAAAACGGCTGCCGAGGGCTGAATGAAGGAGCATCACAGGAAGGCAATGAAAGAGGGTCAACAGGAGATCATTCAAAGAAAAGGGGTGGTAGGTAGGTGACCTGGGCCAGGGGACAGATGAAGCTACTATACTAACTTTAATACAGTATCATAGAAATAAGCACAGCCGGGTCACAGTCAACACATCAGGGAACAACGTCATGACACGCTGCAGAATTCAACATGTCCATCTTGTTCTGTTCACTATGCAGCACCTGCAGACGTCTGCAAGCAAGAGGAATGAAGAAATGCTCAAATGGCACTGAAACATCACGTGTTGAGTGTCACCCGGGCAGCACAAGCAGAAAGGAACACAGCCGAGTAAACACACGAGCAGGTGAGTGTGTGTGAAGGTTAAAACAAAGAATGTGGAAATGAGGATTATTTTCAACATACTGTCAGTCATCAACTCCTTTAGCAGTAGGACCCTGTTGAATCCTCATGGGGCAGCTCGGTGTCACTGACTGACTCCTCCACACCTCCTGCCTGCAAGCAGAGAGGCAGGCGGAGCATCACCAGGCTCTCCACCGCTCCACGTCAACCCCACCTGGCTGGGTGGTGTGTGTGTGTGCCCACCTGGCTGGGTGGTGTGTGCCCACCTGGCTGGGCGGTGTGTGTGCCCACCTGGCTGGGTGGTGTGTGCCCACCTGGCTGGGTGGTGTGTGTGTGCCCACCTGGCTGGGTGGTGTGTGTGTGTGCCCACCTGGCTGGGTGGTGTGTGCCCACCTGGCTGGGTGGTGTGTGTGTGCCCACCTGGCTGGGTGGTGTGTGCCCACCTGGCTGGGTGGTGTGTGTGTGCCCACCTGGCTGGGTGGTGTGTGTGTGCCCACCTGGCTGGGTGGTGTATCACTATTGTTACAATTAGGGAGGTCACCTAAGATTTCATGTCAGATTTAAATCTCGATACCACAATCAATAATAAACCAATCAAATTAAAGCATTTCAAAACAAACTAGTTACTTCATGATTATACAAAAATACCTTTATATTTTCATTACAACATATTAGATCTCTGAAGTAGTTTGTCGTTGATGTGCTGTGGGTGTGTGTGTGTGTGTGTACATACGTGTGTGTTCTCTCTGGCATGTTTTGTGGAAGTAACAATGTACAAACAAATGGCTCGTCTCATTCAAGAATTTTGGCATCGAATTGGCAACACAGTATCAGTTCTTGTGACATCCCTGATTACAACGTGTGAATGAAGGACGAACGTCAGGAGGTGCGTTTGCAGCTCAAATGTGAGGTTGACAATTAATAAAAGAAAAAGCACAGTGTCACTAAACTTAAGTCAACTGTGCCTGTGACTCCAGCAACCAGGGAAACAAACGGTGTGTGTGTGTGTGTGTGTGTGTGTGTGTGTGTGTGTGTGTGTGTGTGTGTGTGTGTGTGTGTGTGTGTGTGTGGACGCTCTGCCAGCCAGTCAGCAGGAACCACCAGCCTCAGCTCCACTGACGGTACCACCACACCTGCCAGTGGAACCTCGGTGGAAGGTGACGAGAGCAGCAACAACCAGGCAAATCTTTGGGGGCAACAAATGAAATGAAACTATTTGAGTCCTTTTTAAATCACAAAGACCAAGAATGGTTCCAGATTCTCCAATAAGGGGCTTTTACTTATTCTAGATCACTCAACTTAATATTTTGGGTTTTGGACCATTGCTCAGACAAAACAACACATAGGACATCACCTGGGACGAGGGACGATGAGACAGACACGTCTTTATACATTTGTAGACCAAACGATTCATCAAAAATAATCTGACTATTTGGCTTCCTGCTAAACAAACACTGGGGGCTCGTCACGTAGCCAACATCGTCTTGACAAGAAAATACTAAGAAAAGCGCAATTATAGTGTGTAAACTCCTAATTTGAACCGTCACTTCTGGAGCACAGATGATTGTGTGGGCAGGTGGGGTGTCCTCTGAACACCCCCACCTGCCCAGGAACCTGAACACAGCTGGATCAGATACTCTCCAAGAGTTGAAATAAGAAGACTTTAAACAGAAAGCAGGTTCTGAGCAGCAGCTGGATCGTCCACAGTTAGAACGATGGGAAACATGTTGACACTGTTCCACCTGAAAGCTGCAGGACATCCCAACTGACTGGTGGGTGATGGTGATGGTGTTGTAATGCAGACTGTCATCCCTCCTTGAACTGCAGTTGTCATGTGGTTTGAATGGGCAGTGACAGTTTTACATGAAAGAACAGTTTGACGTTGGCAATGATGAAAACCCAGGTGGCAAAAGACAACTGACACAGGAAGATGAATGGCTTCTGTTCTTTCTTTCCTTCCCTCCCCACCTGACTGCATTCCCTTCCAAAAGAAGTTCCCTCCAATGTATCATGACAAAGCGGGACATGAATTTCGCCCCTCCGAGCTGCCAGAATTCACCCGCCGTCGTCACTGTACTCTCAGCCAGCTACATTTTTCCAACAGGGCATCAGAGAGGAGAAACAAACTCGCCAGCTGCAGCCAAACATTCACCTCAGTACCAGACGGATGATTGGCTCGGACTCTCTACACTAACTGAAGAGGTATCTTGACAGTTGTGTTCCTGCGTTTCCAACACCAGGCACTTGTCAACAAATGTAGGATACACAAATATTAATATTGTATTCAGTTCAATATTCAACAAGTAACAAGGAGAAATAAAAGCTGAACAAAGGCACCAATTCTCATCGAGTGACACGTTCTTGTTGTTTAAATCAGACAGACTGTCAACATACCCCTTTAGAAACACTACGTTTTGGTCGAGATACAGGTGGGAGCATCTTTTGAGAATGGATGCATGTCCCCCAGGGAAGGAAATCAAACTCCCCTCCTCCTCTGGCAGCGACATTGGCAGATAATTCCCAACGTTCTGGAATTTCTTAACTTTCACTGCCAAGGTGGCTGCTAGAGTCGACTGACCTGGACACCGGTGTGTTGATTTCCCACCCTGCACCTCCTCGCTTCCTTTCTTTTCCTCTTTGCACTAGTCCTTTTTCTCGTCCTCCTTCTTCTCCTCCTCCTCCGTGGGGTAAGAGTGCCAAGTGAGTCGCTCCTCATAGAAAGAGATGACTACCTGTGGACATTTGACATTGGCCTCCTTTGCTGGGACGAGGTCAGCCTCGTCTGAGTTCTTCCTGTTGATTGAAAGGAGAACAGGATGACGATGGGGAGGAGGTAGATGGGATACAAGAAGGGGAGTGAGGGATGTCGAGGGAGTAACAGCAGAAGACAACGGTGTTTAGATGTTCACCAAACATTCCACTTCTAATGAACTACAACCAGAGTACTCAGGTGAGATCAGTTCCTCCAGCTGTTGTGGGGTCAGCCCCTGCAGCAGGGGGTCATCATGACACACTACAGTCCACATTAATCATTACACTACGTCAGTGGTCTTCAACACCCCTAGGGGGTCCGCGACCCCTAGGGGGTCCGCGGAGGTACTGCTGGGGGTCCGCCAACTTAAAAATAAAATAAAGGCAATTTTAACCAAAATAATGTGAGTTTAATTTTTTTTAATTATTATTATTTGATTGAGATGATTAAGAACATGTCATTAACATGCAATAATAATATACTTTTGACGAAATCTATTTAGTCTACCCAGTCAGGAATTGGTTAATACAGTGAAATAAGCTGAATAAAATACATTTAAAAGTTATTATAAGTCAGGCTTATATTTAAGAAAAAAAAAAGAGGGGGGGAATTTCAAGTGGGGGTCCCTGCTCTGTTTTTCTCTCATCCAAGGGGTCCCTGGGCTAAAAAGGTTGAAGACCCCTGCACTACGTGACAGGGACCTTCTAGCTGCAGTGTGCCTGACTGATCCTTCTTAGACAGCTCCTACATGCAGCGTCTCAGAGGGACGTTGGACCTAAACATTAGGAATGTAGAGGTTTGGACATTTTGCCATGAAAATGTTTTAACAGTATTTTGGATCACACAGCAGCTTTTACCAGTAAAGAACCTCCAATGGACCCTCATCATTAGCAAACGGGCTCTAATTGTAGTGTTTGCTAGAAACCACGGATGCACTCTGGAAGGAATCACAGAAAAGCAGAACTATGACGTCACAACGTCAGCGGACAGAAGACCCACCACTTCATGAGGAACATCAACTCGCCACTGGAGTCTGTGGCACCGATGATTCTCTCCGGCTGCAGACCTCGACCGAAGCCTCGGGCCTTCTCACCCTGGAGAGCAAGAAGAAGAAAAGGCATCTATCACAACACCATATAATCCTGATCATTTGGACAATGTGATTTGGATCCAATCCAGGGACCTGCAAGCTGTTTATTTAATCTACATCAGCATTGTATTTATGAACATATGATGAGCGGTCCCAGTAACCTTCTATTGTACATCACATCACCTACAGTTAGAGACACTCCTTCTGCCGTCTTCAGCTCAGAAGCAACATGTTCATGGAAGGTCACAGATTTATTTATCTAAAAATAAACAGTAGGGTTGATTACTGATAATATAATCAAGATGTTGATTCAGATTTATTTATCTTTACAACCAGTTTGTTTTCCTGGTGGTTGAACGCCAACAGGCATCATGTTTGAGACAACGACGGGCAGCGCTGGTTCTGGTAGAGCAAGCTGCTTCTCAGAGGGAGAGGAAGAAGAGCTTCCTAACAAGTTGGCTGATGACAATCATTCCACGAGTGCTGAATCCCGTACAGATCTTAACACGCTTCTCTTCCATCTGTTGACCAACAGGCTGTCTGGATTGATCTTACAGATGAAGCCGGATCATCTCCATGATCGGTGAATCTTTACACTCCTAGTTGTAGCCGCTGTTGATCTAGTAGAACTTTCTGGAGAAACTTTATTGTGTCCCCTCTTCTTCCCTTACCTCCTCCTTCTTCTTCTTGCTCCCTCTTTCCTCTGGTTCTCCTGGGGCCTCGCTAGTTGCTTTCCTCTTGCCCTCCTTCTTCTTCTCCTCCTTCTCTTTGTATTTCTGCATGAATTCTGCAATAAGGTCGGGGCAGTCCAGGTTCTCCTCCGGCTCCCATGTGTTGTCCTCACTAGACGGGTGGAGGCAGACAGGAACACACAGATGACGGGGGAATCAATCTTTGTTCACACAATACATTCTAATAATATCAGATGTTTTTGTCGTTTCAAAGTTTAACGTTTTGGGCTATTTGAATGAAAAGAATAAAACCAGGAGCTGCTGCCATGGTCACCATCGCCTCATACTCACTCTGAGAAGCCCTTCCATTTCAGCAGAAATTCGACTTTGCCTTTCACCAATCGGCGTTCCAAAACTTTCTCCACCACATACTCCTCCTCTTCCTCCTCCTCTGTTGCTGCTGCTGCTGTTGTTGTTGTTGCGGCTGCTGCTGCTGTTGTTGTTGTTGTTGCTGTTGTTGCTGCTGCTGCTGCTGCTGGTGGAGTTGGACTTGAAGCTGGGGCCGGGGCCGGGGCGGTGGCGGTGGCTTCTGGTGCTTCAGGCTGCTCCTCCTCCTCAGCCTTCTTGCCCTTCTTTACGGCTATGGTTGCCAGCTTGACGAGTGCTAAGGGTGACTCTGGTGGACCCGAATGAAACAAGCAGTGATAATAAGGTAATTGGAATAAAATGATGAGGGAATTAGTTTAGCATGTTTGTTCTGTCTAACCGAGGACATGCAACAACTCCTCCAGGACCCTGGATGGACGACGTCCCAGAGGCGGAAGTATGTTGACATGCATTGTAATGTCAGGGAAGTATCAACACCAATTATTGCCAAAATAAGTACCAAAGATTGTTTTGATCAATGGTGAGATCACAATTGTTGGGACAAACATTTTCATTGCAATTTTTAATTGACAAACAGAGCAGTGCTTTTACTTCCAAGTGGTGCTACATTCCTCCTAATGTACTAATATTGGCAATGAAAATAAGAGTCCATATTCACAGAGCATCTCTTCAAACAGAGTTTGCTCCTTAGTTACTTGGACTGCCACAGTCACATTAAATCCACTAGTTTAATAATGACAGAGCCCTTTCATGTTGATGAACTGTCTCAACTGTCATATCGTAGTGTTGCATTCCTGTACAGCTCACCTTGAACACTAAAGGTAGAATATACATGTATTGCATTTCCCATTATTGTCAGACACACACAGCATCCAACAATTACCCTCATCTCACCACAGAGAAGAAGTCATGGGGGGAGATTTATCATCAGATTTGATCACAATAGATCATCAGTCCTGTGTTTTTGTGGACTCAGTTATAACATGTAATCCCTGAAGGGAAATTCTTCTCTGCATTCAACCCAACTGTAGGTGAACACGCACACACACCAGAGCAGTGGGCTGCTACTTTAGTGGAGCCTGAGGAGCAGTTGGGGGTTAGCTGCCTAACTCAAGGGTACTTCAGCTGTGAATGTTGAGGGGGGAGTCCTAAATGAACTTTATCACGGTTGTGTTTGACGTGCAGGGTGGCTGTTTGTGAGAAATGTGTCCGTTCTGGCGGTTGAATTTGCACAAGCACTCTCTGAATTATGCTTTTCAACCAAGTGGGAAGACAATACAATTAGTCAGTACATTATTGCTGCCTTACACTTCCCGTATCATTCTTTTATTTAGTGATTCAAACACCCTGCGCTCTCTGAGCTGCGTGCTGACTGTCTGTGCACTGATGCACCGAGCGTGAGAAAAAATAAACAATTATATCTGACAAAAAATGAATAATGTCCATGATGAATACACACAGCACACACAACCGACTCTCCCCGCAGCATTAACACATTTCCAGCACATTCAAACAGGGAAAAATAAATCACCACAGTGTTTTCAACGTTTACAGCCCCAGATAGGAGACCTCTGTAGCATCGAACCACAGCGACATCATCATACGTTTCCATGTAAAAGAGTGTGGCTGTATGACATCCCAGAAGATGGGTCGGGACTAACTCCATGCTTGTGTTTGAAGTCTTAAAAGGTCATACTTTTGACATTTCTTTAAAAAAAAAAAAAAAACATGCATACATAGGTACTAAACCATGAGAACACAGTGTCAGCTTGTATAAATCCCCTAGTTATTCAGGAGTGGTTTGTTCCAGTGCTGGTGTCCAGCATCTACAGAGCACACACGGACTACACAACTTGGTCACTGCCTCTTTATATTTTGTAAAATATAAATCAAACCATTTAGTTATTTAAATATGTGTAAAATACTAAGTATTTTAGTAAATACTTGGTAGTGACACATCATTTCATCTAGGATACAAAGGTGCAGAGGCTCTACTTAATAATCGTTTTTATAAATGTGCGACTACAGGTAATTAAACATGGTTTGCACTTTTAAGGAGGAAACGTGTTATAAACACTTGTCAAATAAAAATGTACCTACGTTGAGAAAGACAAGTGGTCAAATAAGAGGATGTCCAAACTTTATCCAGCTAACAATAAGTTCACATTACTCTGCAGGGCACTAAAGGAGTCGAGCCGGTAACGACGTACACACTGCTGGACAGGATCCCTTCTTCTGACAACTAATAGAATCCGATATCAAACTTTTTTCAGTTGATATGTGCAACCAAGTGTTCAGCTACATAGGTCGGTAATATTTGACTGTTTGAAAGAAAGACACCCCCTCCACGCCTCCCGTGTCCCCCGATGTGATTTGCAATCAGCAACCACCAAAGAACGCTGATTTCGGCATTCGCAAATGTATATAGGAGAACATGGGGGTACTATTGAATTATAATCACATGATAATCGAAGGGATTTGAAGGTATCCACTAACAACCAAGAGGAATTTGGGGCTAGCGTGGTGGAGGGATACATGTTCGCGTCTGCACACGCATGTCAGCGTCGCATATGCTACAGGCACTGTGGTCAAAAGATGCTAACGTTAACTTAAACATCGGACAATTTATTTTGATACCATTGTTATGCACAACACCACTACCTGGCTAGAGAGGCAAACCAGGCGGCCTCTAAAAACCTATGAGAGGGCAACATGGCTGGTTCGTTTCCCCTCAACAGTCAGCGTGAAGTTAGCAAGCATGAGCCTTACCTTTACGAGAAAGCTTCGGCGCGCTTGTGCGAGCTTGTGGTAGGCCCAAAATAAATCTGTGATTTGGAGTCTGTTGCCCTCTGATAACAGGCAGGACACGCGGGAGGTGCGACACAAAACTACCTGAGGCTCATCGGCGTGCTTTGCCCGCTTTGTCCCTCAATACGCTTAGCTGCTGATAACACAAAGCCTGGTTGTGGCTAACAATCACCACCGATCCCGATCTGCCCGCCAACAGTACCACCGGAAGTGGCGTAGGTGGCTAGAGTGGTTGGCATCGCAAAGCCTTGTGGGTAGAGAAGTCTTTGCGTGCATTTCAGAACCAACACAACAGGCAGATTGCAACCAAGCCAAACTGTCACGAGGGGATGAGGTTACTGTAGGCTTGGAAAGGCTAAGCCTTACTATTCTATTGTGCACCATACTGCATACTGGTGAAGTTAAAATAAATAAAACGTCTGCGTCCTTGTCTTGGTTGTATTACTGTGCGGCAATGCAACATTATCTTTTTTTTTTAACCATAATTCTGGTAAGACCCACTCCCATAGTCCTAGCTGTGGCTGCTATTTGTTGTTGCCTACCAAACCCAACACTATCATGAAGGGCACCCTGACACCCTGACGTGCAGCCCCTCCCTCGAGGTTGAAGAGGGTCGACCTCCAGACTGGCTTCGACTGTGTGGTTAAAAGAGAGTGAAGTCAACCACCCAGGTAATGCAGTGCGCCTCAAGCATGAACAATGAAAAGCTATCCTGAATAGGACAGGAGGAAATCACCACACAGACACAACATGTCCCTCAGCTTACTTTTTGTCGTGAAAGTAAATACAACTTTGGACCTAAATTCCATCTCCCATGGTAACAATCCACAGACATGCTGGGTGACCTAGTAACCGTCTCTCTTGCTGTTACTCGTCCAGAGACACTGAATCTCTAACTGGTTGATCAGCTTGTTGGCTTATATTGGGGAACTGAAAAATAAAATGCTAGAGCAACTTAGAAAATGAAAGTAAACAATCACACAGACTCAATGTAAATATTTTACTAAGTTAACCTGTATTTCTTTAGTCTGTGCAAACCATTTCTTTAGGTAAATGTTAGCTGTACATTTAAAAATAGGCAAAAGCCTTGAAAGACCTGCTTATCAACCATTCGCCTGCAATGCGCGACTGAACTAGTGGACTTTCTTACTCTTATTGTGTGCACCTTCCCAAAGTCACTGATATCCAACATCATCCACATTGACACAACCATCAGCCCTGAGGCTGCCGTGTCGTACACCACCAGACCATCACTCATGGGTCATACAGTTGTCAGTGTCACAGGGGCTCTAGAATAATTGCTGCCCTGGTCGATGCAGAACATCTCTAAGAGTCTCTAAGACAATTAGAATCGTTTTGCAGATGAATGCTAAATAGTCTCTGTTGCCTTGTTGCAAACATGAAGTTCACTCACATTATATCACTTTCAAAGACATCAGATCGGTGCAGCGTTCACAATACACAACTTGTTTTCTTTAGTTTAGCAATCTTTCAGGGTAAAATGTGGTTGTCAAATACAGAAGCTCGTCCTTCATATTTGATGCTCGACCACTGTAAATCCTGATGAGTTGGTTCAACTCAAACTATTCGAGGAAACCGATTGCCTTGAACGAGTTAAGTTTATTCACTAAAACTATTTAGGCATTAAAAATATTTTACTTGAGTACAAGTAACTGAAGTTATTACTGTTAACGTAACTAAAGTACAAGAATTTAACAATATTAATTTAAATTAACTTACGTCAATATTCTTTGAGAATTAATGTTAATTTATTATTTTTATTCAGATACACTTTTGGGTTTCACACTGCACCAAATCAACTCTTAAGTTATTAATTGTTTCTAGAAAAGGTCAACACAACTTTATTGATTATTCCTGACAGTAGTAATTATCAAGAGGAGCCACTGTGCTCCACATGATCCGATTGGTTCGTTGTAATTATGGAATGTTCCTCATTCAACCAAAAACTAGAGACTAAAACAAATTAGCCAATCAAAGCAAAGATAAGCTGCAATCTACGTCCTCAGCATCCTTTGGTACAATCAGTATGATTTGGCAGATTCATTTGTCCAATCAGCGGGTGATGTCACGGTTTAAATTCCAGAATCGCTGAAAAAGGGAATAATGATCTTGAACAAGTCGTAGATAATGAAGTTATTTGACAGCCAATTACTATGTGAAGCAGTGACACATATTTGGTAACACATGGGGTCACTTCAGGTCACCCAGAGCAGAGGGTCTCATACAGACCGAGGAGCTCGGGGCTGCTGATATCAGGATATATTATATCGATGAAGACTCACTGAGAGTGTGCTGGTCTGATTACTGGAGTCTAAATCATTTTGTTACAGTTAAACAGCAGATATAAAATATGCTGATATGTTCTATGTATTCTTGTTTTCTCCACCTTCTGTGGCCGAATGAGACCTAGAACAGAACCTATATAACAGCTGGACCTGGTCCACCCCGACTCCTGTCTCACTGTGAATTGACAAGAGGAAGATGAACGACAGGAGTGAAGTGCCACTTCTGGTCCACAGAAGCCCGTCCTGTCCAGAGTCCAGGAACACAGGATGGAACATCAGGCTGGTTGAGTGAGTGGTGCGGTGAACTGACTGGAGTCCCTCACAAAGCAGCAGTAGAAGTTAGCAAAGCCGAAGAACCTCTGGATCTGCTTCTGATTTAAGGGATCTGGCCGGTCTGCCACAGTCTGAATCTCGTCAGGGTCTTCCTCACCAGTCCACTCTCAGGAATGTGTCCCAATAAACCAACGAGCTCACGTGGAACTCACCCTTCTCGGCTTCGTGGTACAGTTTATTCCCTCGGAGTTGCTGAAGCACACGGGGAACATGGATCTGATGTTCAGGAGGTCCAGATGACGTCTGAGTAGACAGAAACGAATAAAGACCTGCTGTTGAAACCACAAAGTGGTTTGAATCCTGAGTCCACCTGGTGAGTGACAGACATTCACTGACGGGTTTGGACGAGGACAGGCAGCAAGGAAACGTCCTCCCAAGGGCCGGGGGGGCCGGCGGGAAGGAGGGCAGCGATCACAGGCCGGTGCCCAAACGGGACGCTGGGGCCCCTGGGAGCCACCTTGTGGCCCCTGGGAGCCACCTTGTGGCCCCTGGGAGCCACCTTGTGGCCCCTGGGAGCCACCTTGTGGCCCCTGGGAGCCACCTTGTGGCCCCTGGGAGCCACCTTGTGGCCCCTGGGAGCCACCTTGTGGCCCCTGGGAGCCACCTTGTGGCCCCGTGCAGAAGTAGGCTCGCTCCTGTGA
>CAAKHC010010754.1:0-13825 GCA_901007825.1 Macroramphosus scolopax
ACATGGCCTGGTGGCCGGTGAGTGTGTGTCTCTTTTAATCTCTCATGTTGTTTTTATGCACAGTATATTGTTCTCTGTCATAGATCTGTACTTGAAGCTTTACTTCATATAATATCAGTGTGCTTGGATATAATTGTAGATTGTTGACACTGACATCTGGCAGCCTTTGTCATTTCACAAACAGTGTTATGTGGGCTTTAAATTATTGTCCCGTATTGTTGGGCCTCTGTGAGGATGCACATGAACCTGGGTTTAATGCATCTTTATTTGCATGGGACTCATCATTAGCTGCATGGACAATATATATAGAAAAGCAAATTCTCCTAATTTCCCACAGAGCCCTAAAAAATGACCCAGAACATCTGAAAGGAAATCCTTGTCTTTCTCTTGAGGTCAAGCAGAAACTATGTCTCTTCTGCTGATTGTCTGCCAAATAGCTAATTACGCTGCACAGGCGGATTGTATTCACTTCCTGCCCGTTTCAGAACAAACCCGCTGTTGGTGCAGGAGGTTATGATAATCTGTCTTTGAAAAAAAGGGAAATGAGCTGCAGCAGGTCGCCTGGCTGGTTATGTTCTCTTACAATAATGTATTTAATCTCTGCTAATATTTTGAATCTTGTATAATGTAATCAGTCACAGTCATGTGTGTGTGTCTGTGCGTGTGTGCGTGCGTGTTTGTGTAGATTGGGGCATCTCTGTTTGCCAGTTCGGAGGGCTCGGGTCTGTTTATTGGTTTGGCTGGGACTGGAGCTGCTGGGGGAATCGCAGTCACCGGCTTTGAATGGAATGTGAGTAGACGGATTCACAGGCACTAATCCATCCATCATCAAAACATTAGGAGCTGCTGTTGTAATTTATCTATGAATAACACTTTGACACAATAAAGTCTGGAATGAAGCAGCCTGCTTATCCTTCTACAGGCTAGTTCTTTTGCGGTGTGTTGTATCAACTGTACTGACTATACAAACCATTTGTAAAAGGAAACCACACAGAACTACAATAACAAATCTGACTTTTGTATTTAAAAAGAAGAAATTTATATCGAACATTTCAGTTGCTATTATGGTTTCACTGAGGTGCTGCAGCTAAGGGATCAGACTCACACTCCACTCCAGGAGACCTGCAGCGACTGAATGAACATCACACAGATCTGAACATGCTAGTGTCTCATGTCTTCACTCTCCAAACCTATAGGAGGCAACGTATCTCCACAAAGTTGGGGTGTCAATCAAAAACAAGAACCAGAAGAACAGGGAAGGTTCCATAGCATGAGCCGCAGGGGGGAAACTCTCAATTTACCAGTCGATTTACATTCCAACACTCGCCTGCGGTCAAAAGCTTTTGACAGTGACTGAAAGAAGAAATCACTGGTGTTGAAATGAGTTTCCTCGATAAATTGGCTGGTGTGGTCTGGTGCTGCAGTTTGGAACAGGCTCAAGTATTGTTCCATTGTCCCACCACTGGTACAGCTGCGGCTCCATTTCGCTACAGTGACTGACACCTCTAGTGGGACAAAGTTTAATGAGGAGACCTGCTAGTTTGGGTCAAGCCGTCAAACATAAATAAACATACAAACAAATGGAAGGTAAAAAGTGGTCGCCACCTGGTGGTTGGGAATGGGTACTACAATCCAACTTAAAAGGTTTGAAATGAGAACAGATCATATGTGACCAATGGAGTGGACACCATGCACGAAGAGGATAGACTACAAAAAACAGTTGAGGGCATTAGATGACTTCTACTATCTCCTAACAGCTGTAACAGACAGCGAACAGCAGGGGGCAACAGCAGGATCCTTTCATGCCATGAAACTGTTTTCAAGTTTGAGATACAAGGCACTAGTCAGTTATTAAGTCCAGTCCACTAGCAAAATGCTCATGCATGCAAAACACATGTCAATTGCCTGTTTTGCATTACAACCTACAACCTACTGTTGCACGTAATCTGGTCAACTCTGTTCTCTCTCCACATTCTTCTCATTCAGGCCACCTATGTGTTGCTGGCGCTGGCCTGGGTTTTTGTGCCTGTCTACATTTCTTCAGGGGTTAGTTTGCGCACACACGCACACACACAATTGCATGTCTGCTTGTTGAGGCTGGTTCAGCAGGTACATTTAGGTGCTTAGAGACGTTGTCCTTACAAGCATTCCCCGCCTAAAAAATTCCCCAGCAGGGTGTTACACTTACACTTACACTGCAAAACCCAACTGTTCTCTAATGACAAAGTACATAAATTAGGCTCCTCTATTCTTCTTGGCTGTTTCATGATCATAATCTAAACAGGGGAAGTGTGAAGACATCAAACTTTTAGTTCTTTCTGATGATTAGCATGTCATATTGAGCTCCTAAAACTATGCATAGAATTCTGCCTTGGTTGTGTGTGTTGAATTGTGTGTGTTCAGATCGTGACGATGCCGGAGTACCTGGGCCGGCGTTTCGGAGGAGAAAGGATTCGGACCTACCTGGCCGTCCTCTCACTGCTGTTGTCTGTCTTCACAAAGATATCAGTACGACAAACAAAAACAACCACATAAAGATTTGGATGAGTTTGTCACTATCTGCTCCAGATTGAATCTCTGCTGGCAAAGTTGACAGATGTGTTGTGTTTCACCAGACTGACCTGTACTCTGGAGCCCTGTTTGTTCAGGTGTGTCTGGGATGGAACCTCTACCTGTCCACTGTCCTCATGCTGGTGGTAACTGCCCTCTACACCATTGCTGGTAAACAAACTACCACACACACAAATGCTGTGGTCGAGATCCAGCCCACACAAACATAACACTTTGGCTGCATGTAATTATGGCACTTGGACTGCTCCTTGGTGGACCTTATGACAACAGAATGAGCCAAAAGCACTACATCTTTACCAAGAAAAGCCCAGATTTGACTTGGAATATTGGAAACTTATCTGCAATTTCACATACGGACCACTTCAGGCTCACACCCATCTGGTCTGGGCCATAACATCGCTGCAACATTGCCTGAAATTGACCCCATTTGAATACTTGAATACTATCTGGTGATCAGATTCTCTCAACACATTGACTCCCTTTCAGGTGGTCTTGCTGCTGTCATCTACACCGACACTCTACAGACAGTAATAATGATTGTAGGAGCAGTTATTCTCACAATTACAGGTATGTGCAATCATTTAAACGCAGTTCCGCAAAAATATTTGCAGACATAAATCTGATTTTAATGGATTGCATTGTTCGATATGTGTGTTCCCGGTCTGCAGCCTTTGACAAGATTGGTGGCTACAGCAACCTGGAGCATGTTTACAGCATGGCAGTGCCAAGCAAGATCATTCCCAACAGCACCTGCCACCTGCCACGTCAGGACGCCATGCACCTGTTCAGAGACGCCGTCACTGGAGATCTGCCATGGCCCGGCATGACCTTGGGGCTCACCATACTTGCCACCTGGTACTGGTGCACAGATCAGGTACATCTACATACACTCAAATGGATGTATTATGCATGGTACAAAAGGCACAGACATTTGAAACCACCATCACTTTCCATGCACTTTGCTGTGATGTTCCTGTGAAAGGCCACTTCAGCTACAGAAAAGACTTCTCTCTAAAAGAGTTTCAATAGTCCACTGTACTGTTCAAGAGATTACAGTTCAATCAGATACTGATTAACTATGTGCACACTTAACTAATAAGTAAAGGTAGGTCGGAGTTGAACCAGGAAGTTCAAACTGTAACGTTTCCAACACAGTTTGGATAATAATCTTGTGCCTTTTTTCTTTTTTTTTTAAATATTGAAAAAGTAAATCCCCAGAACAGTTTATCAATGTTTGTTGTGGTGAGATCGACTGTCAACTGGTGTCTCTGAAGTAAAGAATAAACTTTAAATGTTCCCAGGGTCAGAAATGAGCTTTCAATTGCACCATAACATTTACTTGGTGTAAAGTCTGCACTGGTTGCCAAGATTATTTTGTCCCAAATCCAAAGTCAAGGCTTCAACACCCCCCTCAGAAAACTAGAAGCTGCAATTAGTTCTGCTGCAGTCTCCAAGGGAAAGGCAAACAAAAAACACCTCAACGTGCACTTAATATTATACCCAATTCAGTTGCTAAAAGCTTGATACTTAAAATGAATGTATAATAAACTTCTCCGACATTTGGAGATGCATACCAGAGGACTCTTTATTCCACTGTGGATCTACATGATCAAGACAAAAAAAAAACACTAATATTTCAGCAACTATCTGTAATTTTATTCAGGACGTTCAGTTTTCGCCCCACAAGTTTAACACTGCATACATTCTGTTTCTGTAGTCTTCATCTGTACAAGTCGTCAAGTCAACAAGACCTCTTCCACATATGTTAAAGCAATTAAAAACAACAAGGCCCCATACCTCCCATCAACAGTAATCAATCACAGTGGTATTAACATTGCATCGGTGTATTAGAGAAAAAGAATTACGGCACGAACGTCTGAGAAAAGCACATGAAGTGAACTCGAAATATTTGTTAAGACAACTGTTTTCAACACTGCAGTGGCAGAGCGTGCAGGGAACACCATCACAGCTAAACAATGGAGAGGCATTTATGAAGAAAACACCCTGCCTCTACCAAGAACCTTGCCAAAATGTGTGCATTTATACATAAGTCTTTAAATACTGATACGTTTGTTTACTCACGTGTATCAGTGTCTACCTGTAAAATTACCAGAAAGACAATAGAAGTGATTTACGAGGGTCACGTGATTACTTAGAATTCATGTCATTAAATAACCCGACGCTGCCAACACTCCATACCCTTAGTTCTGTGATGTTGAGCCTCAGGGTTTGAAAGCAGGAAATAACATGCGTGCCAGAGAGAGAGAAGATTCCACAATTAAAAGTCACCTATATTTTCTGGGGAAGTCGATATCAACAGACATCCTTGTGTACCTGTGCTGACCCACTACCTAGCAGGCTTGTTATTTTGAGAGTCCGTCTTCTGCGCTGTGTCTCCTCGTGCCTTCAAATTTCTGAAATTGCTCAGTTTCGAGAAAGATACTCCGAGTAACCCTGATGGGTTGGCTGCCGGCTGTGATGAGGCGTGATCCGCCTTCCTGTAGCCCGGGCTGTGGCGACGTGGTGACCGGCCAGTTCGTCTCTCCACACGCAGCTGGGCTGAATCAGGCTGCATTGTTTGACCCTGCCAGTAACGGTGTCCTCCAATCACAGGGCCTGCTGCTCTGGTGGGGCGGTGATAACTTCCTGGTTTGGCAATGATTACTTTTGGTCCCCTCAGTCTCGCATCACGGCCAGGAGATCTAGATGCCTGGAACAACTAGACAGAGAGAAGAGGTGTCTATTTGTGTGCCTATAGGGAACTGTAAGCCTTCCAATACTCATTTCACACGTGGAGTACCCCAGGGTTCAATCACTGGTCCTTTACTTTACAGTATTTCTTTGCACATCAGTCCCCCATTTTTTTAAACATGAGTCATAAAACTACTTTTATTCTGCATTAACAGGTGATTGTCCAACGGTCCCTCTCTGCTAAAAACATGAGCCACGTGAAAGGAGCATCTCTTCTGGCTGCCTATCTGAAGATGCTGCCCTTTATTTTCATCATCCTCCCTGGCATGATCAGCCGTGCTCTCTATCCAGGTGACCAAGCACACACACACACACACACACACGTAGCTTTTAATTCAAAAATACTAATAAAAATGAGACTGTAAGGAGGGAAAGCAGGTAATGAATTTTCTTCCAAATATTTCTCCCCAGAAGCTCTGCACCTGTTCTTGTTACTGATCACTGATAACACTTCTTGGGCTGCACCTACCAATTCTTTTCCGTATTTCTTTCTTTAAAATGTCAGAAAATTGTGCAGAATGACTCTTAGAATAGATTATTATTAATATCAGTACAGAGGAAGTGTTGACATAATCTCCTGGATGCTCACCTGTCCTATGTGCCTGTGTGGTGAGGCGTGGGCCTGCCTGCGCAGCTGCTGTGACTGGCGGATGAGGGAAGCGCTGTCCTCTTGTTGGCTGGGTTCCCGCAGATCCAGCATGCTCTGAGAGAAACGGGCCATCATGTTGACCCCATCCCCTTGCCGATGCCCACGGCCCGACCCCGTCGTAACTCCATTTGACAAGTGGTCACTTGGCTGCTGCTGGGAACAATCAAAAAACTCCTCCTCTGATGCTGTAGAAGCGCTTGAAGGGTTGTCATGGCCTATTTGGTCACACATGACTTTGGTGCTGTCTTGGCTGCCATTGCCGTTGCTGCCAGAGTCTCCGCCATCCTCCTTTGATGTAAAGCGGCCACGGCCCGGCAATACATCTTCACGGTTTCTCTTTTTGCTTTCTGGATTGCCATGCTGGTCAACCTTGATGAGAGTGACCTGTGCGTCACCAGGCTGATCTGAGGGGGCAGGGTCTATGACCAAGTGCAGTGTGCGTCGCTTAGGAACAGGAGGTGCTGCTATTTGTGTGTCTGGAGTTTGTCTCGAGCTGTCTGTCGGCTGTGAATCTGCAGTAATGTTGGATTCCTGTGTGGGAGTTGGTGCATGTGTTTTGTGGGTGTCCTGTGTTAAAGTTGTGTTGGACTGCTGAGGAGGCCCCCTGGAATCTGTTGCATCAGTTTGGTCTTCATTTGGAGCTGTGTGTTTGAGCGGTTCATTCCCTGGACTCACAGGAGCCGGGGCCTCTATACATGTATTCCCAGAAGCAGGTCCTGCTGTTATTACAGCATGTGCAGCCTGACCTGACGCAGGTTCCTCTATCTTGGCTGGTTGTGCTAGTGGTGAACTGAAGCGTATAGCCTGACTCACCTCGAACCGCTCAGACCTCTGTAAGTGAACCTGATTTGCTCGCTTTTCATCCCTAATATTGATGAAACCAATCACATCTTTTGGCGGGTCTGGTTCTGGCCAGGTGGGAAGGTACGGGATCAGATACGCTTTCTCCAAGTTGGCTAATCCAGGATGTAGATTTGGCTCCTCACAAACCCCCTTGAGACGTCCCTTTTTAAGTTTTAGCCCAGTGGGAGTCTGTGAGGTCTTGTTGCCGGAGTTCTGGTCAGAAGAAGCTGGACTTGTGTGGTTTCCTGTTGCAACCAGGGCGTATTTGGGATTGATCAGCCTCCTAGCAAGTGCAGCCGGCACAGGAGCAGGAACTGAAACAGGAATCGGGTCAGGGATTGGTTCGTCTACCATGGGAACCTTGCTGAGAGACACACTTCTGGACAAAAGAAAAAGGTCTTGAAACTGCAGGTCGAAGGTTTCCACTGCTTGTCCCGTGATCACGGTGATGAGGTTACGATCCAAACGAGAGGAGGACCAGGTGAAGCTGGAATAAACAAACAACCAGACATCAACAACAGAGCTCCTTTTGAATCTGCTACACTGACTTTTGATTGACGTCACACATCTTTTCAAATCTACTAAATCGCACTTCCTGTTTGTGCCAAAATCTCCAAACCCCTTCCTGTCATGAGTACTACAGAGAAACCAATGCTGCAGTTTAATCATTACACCAGTCATGTGTTCCATGCATCCCATTATGCTCTTTGATGTTTATCTTCAATTTCCTGCTTGAACGCTGGAAAATCCATAATCTTTTGCAGACAAAGTTCAGCACGCTGTAACAGGGCCAGTCCAGCCCCCTCTTGTAGTATGTATGTGTGATGCCTTTTATAAGACAGTTATGTCATAAACCCCTGACAATATTCACAGATTGATATTAATATAATTGATGTTAATAAGAAAGCTAGCCTTTGCTAACATGGCTGTTGTTTCGTAGACAGTCTGACTTATACAGAAAAAGGCATCACATGTTTCCCAACAAAAGAATGGATGAGAGACACTTACACAGCGCTTTGTTGTTTTACATTGTCAATCAGAAGGGAAAGAATATACATTTACTGAAGTACTTATTGTAAAACTAGCTCATGCTCATTCCCCCTGAGGGCCCAGCAGATGTAGCTGAACCATTGATGGTCATATAAACAGCTACAAACAGCTGCCTGCTGCGGCTGGAAACTTGAGTATCGAAGGTGAAAGTGGTGAGACGGGTGATTCTTATCTGTGGGTTTGGCTGTCAGAGTGATCCGTTTTAAATTACACTGTAATTAATCTTCTTTTGAAAGAAACGCACCATGTACGTGAACACCCACAACAAACAGCAGGGAACTCACCTGTATGAACCGGAGATGGCTCTGTCTCCATCTACGAGCAGGAACTTCTCGCTCAGTGAACCACGCACCTTCTGTGCCGACCGTGTAAAGAACTCCACACCTCCGCAGCAGCGCACACGCAGATACTGCACACACACACACACGAACAAGTTAATACTTTATGAAAAGAAATTGACTATTGATGAGAGGAAGGATTTGAGCGAACAAGAGGTAAGACATGAGAATGTGGACACTGAAAAGAGTGTGTTGAGTGCATCTCTATTAATATCACATTAACCTCGTGTTTGTGGACTCTGCAGGTTAGAGCACGGACTAGATCAATGAACTGTACGTGCATGCTTGAATGACACACCCTACTGTGTTTGTCTTTGGCCCTGTGATAAGGGTGTGGCTGCAGGTGGAGCGTCACCTCTTAAGTAAAAGTTCTGTGTGAAATCCCACAGGGGACACTAACCATTGAAGTCGTAAACATTCATAATAACAGCGGAGATGGCAGATAAGATACAAGTTGAAAGAGAGAAGTGAAGCTGGTAAAGTGAAATCTGTGAGGAAGAAGTAAGAAGAAATGAAAGAGATGCCATTACAGTAATTACGTATGTGGGGTTTATATGATTGCCTGCAGCATTGTCGTGAATCTGCCAAGTGTCGTTCTGGCCTCTAGTCGGAAATATTTACTAAAGAAACACTAAGTGTTTTCTGTTACTGCCTAGACCAGTTTAACTCTGAGAGCCAAAGAATCACGAAGAAATTCAGCCGATAGCGACCAACTAGCTGGTGCACGCACATCAAGGCCTGCAAGCAAAGACCTGTCGCGTTAAGCATGTGCCCTACTTAACATTATTCCAAGGAATTATATTTATTACAGGTAAATGTCACAACAACTTTCTACTGTATTAATTCAGCTTACTCATCTGGCAGCTTATCAAACACCATCTGGGTGTGTGCATACCTTCAGTTGGCCACGATGCATATCAGCTCTGCCACACATGGAAAGAAAGCAGGGGACCGACGCCATGTCAATGATTATGTACACAGGAACTCTGCGTTTGTAGGCCGCATCCAGCAGGTCTCGAAAGATGTCCACGTCTGTGAACACGTCCATCACCACAGCTATCACCTAAACACACACACAGGAAACCACAAATGGTGTTAGTGTTTCCTGGTCTGTTAGGGTGGGTTGGATTTCGCTGCTCCTATCAACAACATGAAAGGAAACTGGCCACGTTATTTTGTAGCAATCCACTTGTGTACAGTAAAACTTTAAAGCCATAAAACAAGAAGGATTGAACACCTTTATTTTCATTGTGCATGTACAACAAAATGAAGAATGCCTCTCCGTACTCAGTGGTTTTCTACGTTCTTAGGAAAAGTTTCGTAAGAAGCTGAATTACTTCACTGGAACCAAAGTATTGAAAACAGTTGCTTTCGGGCCAGAATGTGCTCTCGGAGCACCATCCCAGCAGGGAAAGAATATTCACAGTATGATTTAAACAATTCATTTAAACGTTTGTTTGTCTGCCAAGTCATACCTGTGCATGCGACATGACACGTGCAATTTAAGTACCTGAGAGTTTAGTTGATAAACATTTCCTAGTATAAAAGATTCAATCACGTCAGCCCTTTTTTTCCCCCCAAAGGCGTGTCAGGATCAGACTTGCTTCTCGAAAAGCTTTTGTGTGTGCATGTGTGAGACTGACACACATGAGAGAAGAAGGGGAGACAGCAGTGTCAGGATTAGAGATTTAACATTCACTAAGTAAAGAGTGTTCCTGAGGTACAGTAGATTGATATAAACAACCTGAAGATAGAATGCACTTTGTCAAACTTGAAAACATTTGTTTCTTTCAGACAACCACTGATTTGTTTTTATGGTGCTAAACTAAAAGGATTCATACCACGATTCTGCTAAAATACAACCTTACTTAAGTGTTTCTGGAGAACTTTTGTTATTACTTTGAGGCTCAAACTGTGATAACAGTATCACTAATGATATCCTGCAGAAGTTTTGAATTTGTACCAATAGGAAGTGGAGAATAATTTTAAGTAAATGTCATATAAGATGAATCATATATACAGTACAATCAGAGTGTGAGTTGAATCTATTTGACACAATGAAAAACTCAAGGTGACACAAAAGGAAACAGACGACAGACTACAGGTCTGTTGGATTGGATTCGGATTAGATTAAACTATACAAAGTTGCTTCTTATTCAGGGTGTTTTGACATGTTTCTGCTAGCTATTATTGGCTGTGTTTTAGACTTTGAATCCCTTTATTATAACATGAAAGAAGCATTATCTACCTTCTGGGCTGCTGCAATGCTCTTGCGCACCACCTCCTTGATGTGCGTGTTCCCCTCGGTTGGAGGTTGCGTGTACACGGTCACGCGCGTGACCCCCCGGTATGAGATTGCATCGGGCCAGCCCAGGTCCAGCTCCGCCACTGAAGCCTCGGACCGGTCTGGCCAGTATTGGAGCGACACCTCTCCGTCTCCCCCATAGTCCCCGGACCCGGGGGTGATGTTCCCCGGGCCTACAGTCTCCGGTTTCTGTTGATGCTCGTGCCCGGGCCGGTAAGCCTCCGCTAACTGAGCAATCCGCTCCAGCTCCGATTCCGACAAGAACTCCCGGATGCCGTTCTCGCGGACGTTGTCCGTGAACCCGGCACGGCCCTTGTTGATCAGAGCCTCGATCGCCAGCCGCTGGTTCTCGCTGTAGAAGAACTCCGGTTTGCTCTCACTGACGCGCCAGTTGACGTGGTGGTCATCCAAACACTGGACCTGAGACAACGCCATGTGGTCTAGATATGTCCACCCGTCAATGAATAGTTAATCAGTGAAACCTCGCTGACCCAGTTTCCAATCGTCGGTCCGATGGGTCAAAAGTCGAAAAAGCGCCCTCAGTCATTCCGGTCCATAGCGTGTCCGCGTGACTTGGACCCCTGGAGAAGTTAACGGATCCCTCCGGTGAGAAAAACTGTCATCTGAGGGCCACGGCTCCAGCTCCGAACAACCCCAGATCTCGGGTTACTCACACACCGTCTCAGGTGATGACAGGAGGAAGCGCCCCCGCCCAGCGCCACGCCTTTCACCTGACAGGGGCCGGGACCTGCGGCCCGGTGGAGCAGCTGCAGCCGCGGGGCCCCGCAGACATGGAGGGAGGAAGGAGGGCAGGCGGGAGGCTGTCTGGGCGGATGAGTGGATCTGGGTGTCTGCCTGTGAGTCAGGCCAAAGCGGAACACGCACTTGAGACAAAGAAAAAAAACAACGTATTAATCCTCTTTAAAATGTGTTGAAACACTGTGACTCATGCTGACGAATCACTTTTCCTCTGCTCCGCCGGAGCGCCAACGGCTGGCGGCGCAAACATGGCAACTGGCGAGTTCCCCGAAACACCAGAAAGTCGTAAATTGTACTTACGTGGCGCATACGGGTCCCCGCTCCCACCGCAGTGAGGTCCACGGACAGTGACTCCTTCCCGTTGGTTTGTTAACGTCCCGCGGGACAGACAGTCCACCGTGGCCGGGGAAGAATGATCAACACATCACCGGGTTGTGTGACCCTGGAATTCGGAACGGAAGCTCAGTTACCGGCGGCTGAAAGGCGGAGTGTCCGGTAGTTGGGTAGCAGGAGAGTTTAAACTCCACCCTCCTGTCTGGTCGGAGGGAGAGATACTTGTTTTTCACCTCACGTGCGAACCCTTAGCCTACAAGAGACTGTTCAAAAACAGATCTAGTTGTTCATTAACAGATCGGTTGGTGTTTTTAATGACTTTAATGTAAATCAAAGTTGTTGTATAAGTTGGGTACTGATAAAGTTGGAGAATAGTGAGGGCTCCTGGTTGGGGCAATGTCCTATTTAGGTAATCTAATGCTGATGCCAGACTTATTTTTAGGGTATCTGGTGTGATTACTGATGAATGAAGTCATTTATTACTCACAAGGTTTTATGACTGAAAGGACGACATGGATTTTGTGGATAAAACATTGTGATGTCATGAATGTCTGAGGGATTAAACAAGGTTTAAGGTTACCAACATTATCAAATATATACATTTGTATAAATGTTATATATATATTAAAAAAATGTGGGGTATTGAATGAGATTCTAAGAAGGGGGGGTTTGGTCCCCCCCAATGTTGACTCCATGACAACGCCCTTTTTTCCTTTGTGTGAACAAACTGTGAATAAATATCAATTTATAAGTGCCTCATTTTTAGTAATTTACTTTTGTGTTAACATACATGTGTAGATAAAGTTTCCAGCCCTCTGGTGACATTTGTGAATGAAAAAAAATACCTGGCTATACTTTTATTACATGTGGGAACAAGATCATAAACCACAAAATGATAGTGCGTGAGAAAGAGGTCAAAATTATGTAATTTTCATACCTTATTTAAAGCGAGGCCATGACTTGATATCACCCTCTGTAACATGTAACACATCTTTTCCTAAGTTGTCTTTGAATAAAATGTTACATTACTTATGTGTCTTTTCATGAGTAGAAATAAGAGTAAATTAATTTAAGAGAATATTTTGTTACTGTGTAGTTGAGCTTTGACTGTGAACCGCTTCACGTTTCAGACTCGGTGGGATGTGTTGATCCTGAGGAGTGTGTGCGAGTGTGTGGAGCTGAGGTCGGATGCTCCAACATCGCCTTCCCCAAACTTGTCATTGAGCTCATGCCAAGTGGTGAGACTATCGCTCTAATCCCACTGAAATACACGCTGTTCATCTTTACTTATAGGGCTTTACTCCTAACAATGTTCCTTGGATTTTTTTTCACATTTATTTTTACGTGTGTGTGTGTGTGGCAGGCCTGCGGGGGCTTATGATAGCGGTGATGATGGCTGCTCTGATGTCATCATTGACCTCCATCTTCAACAGCAGCTCCACGCTGTTCACCATGGACATCTGGAAGAAACACCGTCCCCGTGCCTCAGAGAAAGAGCTGCTGCTGGTTGGCAGGTATGAAACCAGACATGGTGCTCCACCAAAGCTCCTGAGGGCCACACATGAACAGCACCAATTAAACCAATTTAAATCCAAAGTAGCTAGAAATGTAATATCTGTGTGTGTTTCAGGATCGTGACGGTGATCTTAGTGGTGGTGAGCGTGGTGTGGATCCCCATCCTGCAGTCAGCCAACAGCGGCCAACTGTATGTTTACATCCAGTCGGTGACGAGCTACCTCGCTCCGCCCGTCCCGGCCGTGTTCACCCTGGCTGTGTTCTGGAAGAGAACCAACGAGCAGGTAACACGCTCATACACGTCGACTCGAAGAGGCGCTGCAGGTTACAATCACAGGAATCTTTTTAGTAATTATTCTTTTTTACCAGACGTGTCTGCATGAGTCGTAATGTTTTCATCTTGTGAGTCTGTGTGTGTTGACGCATCGAAATGTGTATCGACTGTAGCACGAACTATAACAGAGGCGGTTTGTCTGTGTGCAGATGTTGTCACCCTGATAGTGTCGTATGTGGAGCTCATGAAACTTTACAGGTGTGTAGTGGAGATCCAAGTGAAGGGTGAGTTTGAAAATGGGCGTTAATTGGTAAGCTAGTCCGAAAAATAGTCATCTCAATAGAAGCCTTACTGATAATGATTGAAATCTTAAAAATGAAACTGATGTAACTTTGTCTTTACTTCTGTGAAGTCGACCGGGCTGCAGGGTATGGCAG
>CAAKHC010010755.1:4328-19536 GCA_901007825.1 Macroramphosus scolopax
CCAAACGTCTGCTGTTGAAAGATGAAGATGCTTGATACTACTATGAATTTCAGTGTGCTTTGGAGACAGCAGCATTGTTAACAGACTTGGTGTTTGCTACTTTGTGCTTGTGATTTGTACTTACTACATATTTATTTGCAGTTTTTGAAAGAATTGAAAGGTTAATGTTACTGCCTTTGCCTTCATGGTGTACCAAGTATTTACCTGGTTGCATATCTTCCTGTCCACTTTGATTAGACTGGAATATGTTAACTCCTATCTCCTTCCGCAGCCTGCCTGTATTTTTGTTTTTGTGTGTGCATAGATGATCTCTGGCTCCCCTTTCTCCTGTTGGCTGTGTTTACTTCCCTCCGGCAGTGACTCTGCGTAAGCAAGAAGTGCGAGTGTGCGGTGGAGTGTCTGTGCTTACTTTTAGAATGGTGTATTCATGTGATGTGCAGTATCACGTTGTTTTCCACAGGCAGTGAGTACGTTGTCACAGTAGCTTTGGATGTAATGATCAGATCAAAGAGAGAGGAGGGAGTGGATCCAAGAGAGACAAAAAGATCATTGAATACTAAAAGAAAGCACACTGCATTCTTCATTAAGTGTTATTAAGCTTACAAATGCTCCGACTAACTGGCTGATGTTTGGTATGATTATATCATTTCTGTGTTCCTGTTCCTGTCCCGATTACAATATGTTGTTGGGATGATTGGGGACACTCACCAGCAGCCTTGTCATGTGTTTTCGTGGTTGTCTCTCCCTCTCTGTCTACTTCTCCCTGCCACTATATGAACAGAGTGAAGCAGCAGCACTGGCTGTTCCTTTCTAAAGGCCTTCATTATTCTTTCCCAGCTGCTCAAGGACTTCTCTTTTCTGAAATGTAGACTCAAATACAGTACAGTTCGTAGAATGTTGTAATCAAAAACATGTAAGAAAGTTCATTGACTAACTGTTTGTAATCTTAGTTATCAATAGGTCATTAAACTTTACAAACATATATATATATATATATAAATATATATATATATATAAAGTTATGTTTATAAAAGCTAGATTTGAACAATTATTGTGAGCAATATATGTAAATGTGAAACATGAATAATACATTCATCAAACATAAGTAGGTGTTTTGAAATTGAAAATGTACACGATGTACAAATGTTATCAAAGTCACTACTCAGACAATAATGACACTAATAAGCAGCTTTAGGAGACCATGAGACTGGAGAGGTGGAATTTAGATCCATTACTTAAATAAAAGAAGCAACACTGCAACATAAAATAATTAAGCTTTTTTTAAAGGGCTTTAATCCTGACCAATGTTGGTACAATGAAGGGAGTAGAAATACTTTATTGACTGCATCATCGGAGAACTGGCTCAAGTCTTTTTGGTTCGACCATACTGATGTTAACTGAAGCAAATACAGTCTCTCAAATTTTCTTTCATGGAGGACCAGCCAAGATAAAACCGTTTATCATTGTTATAAAGCCCAGAGACCATTGATACCTTGAGAGATGTGCTCAATGCACTGGACTATTAGCTCTTTGAGACACTCTTGTTTACTTCTGATTGCAAAGTAAAGCATCTTTTAATCATAAAACAATAAACTAATACTGCTGCCAACTCAATCCCCAACACGCTAATTCACTCAAACAAAGAATTAAAGACACAAATTCATGAAGTGAACACAAGTGTACTCCAGCTAGTTCTAAACAGACGTAAGTGTATTTCTCCGCATCTCTTAGTATGCAAAGCTGAGGACACTGGCTGCATTTGCACAACATGTTATCCCATTACTCTTGTCTCACAACACTCTGACATATTAACAAGCCTACATGGTCTCTACTGTGTCATCATTAGAAAGTGTTAATCAAGTTTTCAATCAATGATTAATTACCTGCGGTGGTCAGTAGTTGAAACAACCTTCACGTCTCCCCATTGTTCTTTATCGCCTGAGAGGAGGAGGATACCTGCTTGAGACTTCCCTCTTTACGTGTTCAGGAGTGCAGATTCATATTTGACGGCTTTTAGGGAAGGTGTTTGGAGATGTTCGTCAGCCCTTCATCATTTAATCTTATGCTTCTCCTACAGCTACAATGCTTCTGCTTTCCTCCCTGTGCATGTGCTTTAACCAATGTTGTCTCTTCTTTTTGTATCTACAGGAAGAATGCAAGCAGATCATGGCACGGCAGAAATCTAACAGCCAGTCAGACTCACATGATGATGAGGTTTCTCCCCCACCGCCCAATCCGGTTGTCAAGGCCCGGCGCCGCAGGGGAGGGGTCAGCGCTGAGGTATACACCGAAGAGGATGCTGTCAGCTACGTACGCAAGGTCAGCGTGGGATGGAGGCACACACAAACATCTACACTCAGACACACACACATGCGGTTGCAGGTGTATGCAGTCAATGGATATATCTAGGAAAGATGCCGGGGGTGAAGGAATCCATGGGACTTTTCATAGGATCTCCCAAACATGAGGGAATATAAATAGATACGTTACTAAGCTTTGGTTGTTTGTTTTTGTTTATTTGTTGAACAGAGAGCTATAATTCTGTCAACACCCACTTAGAGACTATTAATAAACATTGTCATCGGAACAACGAGACCATTTGAGGGATTTAAACTGTATAAATATAAGGCAGCAATAAATTAACAGATGGAAAAATATTTAGTCATCAGCATAACTGATATTCACCACAGATGTTGAGAACTCAGCCTCAGTGTTTTTTTCATTACAAATAGTTGACATCTTAATCATGTAATTGGTAAAGGTTAAATGTAGAAAATCTTTTTCATTCCCAGAACAAAGTTGTTATCTATCATCGTGCACCCTGTTATTTTTCCTAACGGACTATAAGAGTGAGTGGTCTTTTGCCAGAAACTGTGATTCACCTTTACACACACACACACTCACACACACACCGTTGTTATTTTATCTTCATCACGCTCGTTCAATAGTAATTAACTTGACACGGAATTAATTGCTGGGTAATGACATAACGTCACGAACACCCGTCACCACACTGTAATCGTGTGGCCACTGGAGCATGCCAGGTGTGTTTGTGTGTGTGTCAGGAGTGTGATCACACCCACATACACTTGTGGCTCTGAGGTCTATACCAGATGCTGCAGTTATATGTCATGGCAACAAGCTTGGCCCATCTCCGGCCTCATTTCTTCAGTGTCTATCACTATCTCAGAGACACACACACACACACACAAAACCACTCGTGCAGCCATAGCAGCAGCATGTGACGAAGAAATGAATGAACTACATGAACCATCCAGGAAAGGTAAATTAAATGGAATTAGAGCATGAAAGCACATTGTTGCTTTATTATGAGAAATGACTTGTTCTGGCCATTGATTAATGACTCACACACATACACACACGGAAGTTTGTTTTTCTGTCTTTACAAGGATATTCAATGCCATAATGCATTTTCTTAAAACCTCACCTTACCCTAATGTTAACCATGTAAGACCTAATAATGTTGACAGGTTACATTACAGCCTCTGAATCATACATTGGAGTGATGTGCAAGCTGGCTCCAAGCTGATTGCCCTGATATTTAATAACCCCTGGCTGACAATAGTAGAACTGGATGTTGTGAAGGATCATTAGGAGTGTGACCTGAAATCTGAATCTGTCAATTACCTCTGCCACTTAGCCCCTCTGGGGGTCTGTGTCCTCAGCAGACTCAGTTTCCAGGTCAAGCCAGCCTCTTTGTCTTTCTGTCCAAGTTCTGCAGATATTTAAAATCTAGGTACTTACGAGATTGACATTTATATTTTACATCTGATGCGGTTGTGTGTGTTTTATGGCATGGTCGTCTTCATGTGGAGACATCTGTTGCTTTAACTTAATTACAGCCTCTGCCCCCTCCTCTCCCCCACCACCACATGCACGCAGACACACACACACACACACACACACAAAACCTTCTGCCCGGTCATTCTTTATAAAAGGGCATTTTATAAACCTTTATTTCTTCTCATTTTCTGTTTCTCTGTTTTTACGTTTTGCCTCGGTCATCCGATCCCAAAAATAGCTTAATGTTCTTCTCTGATGACTCTATAAATTCCGACTTTTGTGGTTTTGTTGTGGCTACAGACTTTGTCCTTCCCTTCCATGGGCACATACTGTATACACAAACCACTGAGGCTGGGACAAGAAAATGCATGTTTTATGAATGAGCTCAGGCCCTTATGAATTTTCAAGGGCTGTGTATCATTTTGAGCGTAATCCCTGAACAGATGGGCTTTCCCAAAAATACACTGACACACTTGTGGGATATTCCTTTCAGCATTTGCCAATACGCTGCTCTTTAATTACTCAATTCAGTCTGCTTTTGAAGTCAGGCCTATTATGTGTTTGCGATGGCTTGTTTCATGTATCCACCTGCATAGTGTTGGACTTTACTGTAATGGACATTACTGCTTCCTATACACAGGTGATCCCAAAGGACTACAAGACCATGACCGCCTTGGCTAAGGCCATCTCCAAGAATGTGCTGTTTGCTCACCTGGACGACAACGAGAGAAGGTACAAAACATCTGTCTCCATTGACAACTTGAATAGGTTTGCACAACATCCACTTCCATGCCAAGCAGCTTGTAAGCTGATTAAAATCATGACCAGACTATTATTCCAGTTGAGTGTAATGCTCTCACGGCCACTGTGTGCCAGTGTTGCCTGCTTAGGGACCAACTCAGGTCTGCACACACACAACATGAGGCGAAAGAGGAATGAACATGGACAGATGTGGCAGAGGAGGAGGGATTCATTGAAAGGGGGGCAACTGGATATGTCTGTGTTATATTGTGTTGTTGGTTGTTATGGTAACTTGTGTTAATGTCAGTATCAGGGGATGTATTCAGATACGGGTGGTGGTAAGCAAACACAATCAACAGTTCTCCGTCGTTGTCATTGACAGAGAGAGAGATGCCAATTTCCTATATTCTTCCTCTTTGTCATAGCAACTTTCCTTTTCATTATTCCTTTACATTCCTCCTCTCTTCAGCCATCCTTTCTCCGTCCCTCCATCATTCCCATATCTCCAGTGATGGCTGGGTCTGACTCTTGCAAGGGAAGGGGGGTGTTGTGGGAAAGACTCTCAGGTGGCTGCCAGGAGGGACTGCCAGCCGGAATAGTATTTCATTGGCGGGGAGAATCCATTATGCCCCATGGAGAGGAAAACACCGGAGCTTTCCTGTTGGCTAAAGCCTCCAGGGACAAGACCCAAAACACACTCTTTCCAGTCTTTCATCAGTTGACAATTTACCGTGCTCCTTTGGCACAGGCACGCAGGCCTCTGATTGCACGTCAGTGCCTCTGAAGCAGACCAGAGCAGCGTGCAACATGGATAGATCCGGACAGTCTGAAAAACCCTGTACTTGGGTGGCTGATGTGGCAGATTAGAGTTACACCAGAAAAATAGGTTGCAGTGGACCATAAACCATTATGTTTGAAAATACTGTAGGCCTTTTGGCATGCCAGTCTGTGTAATACTGTCGTCATGAGCCCATGAAACCATGTCTGATGTCGAATTTATTCGACTGGCTGTCATGTTTGCTGTCTCGCTACACACAGCTAACATCAGCCATTAATGCTGCACAGTGCACACAGAGGATTTCTTTGTTGTGGCATTCGTGGTGGAACATGCAGCTAGCAGCGCTAAAGGCTCACAGTTAGTGAAAACTGGGTAAGAAGACCTTGTCTGATTTGCTCGATTGTACAGGGACACGGCAGTAAGTTGGCTGTGACTTCTTAATCTCTTTATTCCTCTATCTGTTTCTCTAACAGTTTGCTTCCCGCTCTTCTGTTCTTCTTCACCCTACAATTGCAGCGAATTATGCTATTTAGCTGGCTGTTGGTTTGGTCGCATTGTGGTTATTTTGCGGCTGTCATGTCTGAAGTCACCACAGACAGAAGTGTATTGATGTATGGCCAACGTGGTCTTCCAGCATTATTGTAAAAACTACATACAGCAACTAGCAGGCCTTTGCACATGACAACGTTTCTGTAGATTTCCCTGCATGCTTTCGTTGGAAAGCAGCAGCGCAAAGCGTTGCCCGAAAAAAAATCTATGAGTTCTGCTAAATTCTGCTTGTTGATTCCTTCTGTTGTTGGCATTGATAATGTAATAGATTGAAGAACATTGGCTTGGCTTCTTCGGATGTGCCAGGGCTGCCAAGGACTTACGCACATTAGCAGATGGAGTCTGACTGTATGGTCCTGTTTCTATGCCTCTCCACTTTCACCTATTGCTCTCGCTATTCTCAATCTGCAAACAGCTGGTCATTTTGGTTAACAGTCATCTTTGCATGTGTGGTCTTACTGGCTGAAAGATAGTGAAAGTATTGCACCTGTAATCGGGTCAGTATCACAGGACCATGCAGGCCCACGCAGTATATGAACAGAAGGGAAAGTGTCATTGCATGAGGCATTGGATGACAGATGGCATCATGCGAAATAACTTCAGACTAGTTTTTATTGACCATTTTGTGCGTGTGTGTGCGTCTGCGTGTGCATGTGCATGTGTCAATGAGAATATCTTGTGTGATTAGTCACACAACAGTTATGTAAGCTGAACACCAAACGATTTGTTCCCCTATTAGCACTACATTATGCTATCATCCCCTTCAGTAATGAGCAGGATCGAAAACAATGACCCCCCCTTAGTTTTTCTGCTCTCTCTATTGCTCTATTTTTCTTTCATCACTGTTTTTTTTATACTTGTATTATGGTTGTCCTATCACTCTGTCTCTTGTTCATTATCTATCTCATCTTCTTAAGTTACCTCTGTGCCTTTTGAGGAATTCAGGGAGACTATACTGGCTCTGTAGTTCGTACATTTTGATGAGTGTAATAACAGAAACTGGTTGGCAGGCCTGCTTCTTCTTTTTCATTCTCTGGAATTGTTACCCCACCTCCTGTGAGGGTTTTTTTCTGTTCCTGAAGCAGGAATGTACAAGTGTGCACAGATACTGTACGGATCATGATTTATAGCTAACGTTCTGAAAACACTACCAGGACTACCAAGACACAAATTATTTTCGAACTTGATAGTGTCCCATAATGCCAGCCTTAATTTCTTCTAACCTGGTGTACTATGATAAATGAACTGATAAATGCTGAGTGCGAGTTTACTTTTTGACATGGCCAGAAAAGGGTCCATATGTGTACAGCTGACACTGTGGGATTGAGAGGGTTTTCATAGATGTCCTTGTTAGTTCAGTTAAATCCCTCTGACAGCTCTAGAGGATGGACCATTACATGCATCCTTGTTGCCTGCTTAACACCCTATAAAGTGGCGGGTACATTTCTGGATACAGTGTTAGGGCCGAGATGTGTGCTTTTTTTCTGCATTTTCGAGGGATGACAGTGGAGAAGCTGGAGAGCATTTTTGGTAGTTATAAGCACATATGCTTATGTAAATAAACGATAAGCTGTTTAGGAGGACTCCTAATATAATGTTTGTGGCTTAATTGTTGTAGTATGCTATCTAAAACTATGAGACTACAGGATTCAAAAGATGCATGAGGTAGCCGAGAGAGAAACATATATCACTTAAACCTTTAACCTTTTTGGGTCTAAGCAACCATCATAGCCGAAAATCCCCAGTTAACATGGTGACTTGTTAAACCAAAACACTGAAGCTCAAAAAGTAAGTTATTCTACTGAGGCTCGATATCCAGCCCACGTACTTTCATTGTAAACATTGTTTTGTTTGCCTAACAAAAAAGGAAAAGTCATTATACACTTTGATCTGGCAGAAATTAATTCCCGCGTTGCCTCCACACGCTTGGACTCTGACGAGACTCTGTGGCGGCCAGGATCACAATATATTTGGCAAAAAAAAAAAAGAGCCTTTGTGTTTATGCTGGAATTTTCAATAAAGGTGGCAGCCAGTATTATAAAGGCGGCCTGACTTTGAGGTAGATAGGCATGGAAAACCCTGGGATCGGTCCAAAGGAGAAAAATGAGCATTGCTTCATCCAAAAATGTGGCCTCCTTTGATCATGCCCTGTTTTGTAAATGTTTGCTTTCTTCGTTTTCGTTGTCAACAATATGACAATGTTAAGAATGTATATGTGTGTTTGAGCAAGTTCTGGAGAGAGACGGGCATTTATAGCATTAGGTAAGAGGGAGACATTTGTTATCGCAGCAAAGCAGAAGGTGACCCCTTTTTCTCAATTTCACTGTAGTGCTTTGTTACCCGAGCAAAGGCAGAGGTAAAAGAAGGATGGGAAAGAGACACACTAAGGGAAGAAGAGGGAGTTGTAATGGGTCTTTTTGCTAAGGACAACCCAATCTAGTTTTTTCCATTTTGGTTCTGTTCCTTTTAAACCTCAGCTGACACCCTCAATTTTCTATTGAAATGGACATTGACAGTTCTGTCAGCAGTAGTTCTGAAATATAAAGTTGTGAAAGCATTCAGGAAGAAGAACAACGGTACATAACTGATGTAAAAGGTGCAGCAAATGCACACCCATCATTGTGCACGTTTATATCACCATCACTACGCAGGATGACAGGAAATATGTTATTATGAGAAACAGATTATTATTTGTGTGTCTTTCCTCAGATGCTTGGAAATGAGGCCGTAACACTTTCTAAATTAGCAGGCGGAGAAAACGTCTGTCTGTTTATCTCTTTGACCTCGACTGGTCTCTGAGCTGAACATGGTGTGGTTCCTAACGTGCCACTGGGTGGACCTCCATACCCGCTGCCTATTAGCTACCATGATGACCTCATTCTGATAGGCCCACACAAACACACTCACAAGCACACAAGTTAAGCTGTGAACAGGTGTTTGATTTCACATTCTGCTAAGGTGCTTTGCTAACACCCAAATCAGCTTGCAGCCGCCTGTTTCACGTGCTGTAGTTGATATCATATTGACTGAAACTATCATCTCACCAGCTGCGGTTGTCGGGTTATTCTGGTTTGGTTGCAGCTAAATAACTGCACTTAGAGGAGTTTTGAAAAGAATATGTTTACATTGATAACAGAAAACTGTGTCTTTTGCACCAATTTCCGATATCTTCTGATAGCATTGGGCTCCCCTCTCCTCCTTAGCTTTTACTTTTCCCCTGACACACACAAAACACACCCAAATAGACACATATGCTCTTCAAGTTTGTCTGCTCCTCTCTGCCTGCATTAGCCTCATGCCTTCATACCACAAAACACTCTCCTGGGGACGGTGCAGACATTAGAAGCCCTGCTGCCTGTATAACCATATAAACACTCCGTCAGGCTTGATGAAACCCTGTCCAACCCATTACTCAGGCTGTCTTGGGAGAGCTGGTAAAATTCTGAAATGAAAAGGTACCATCTGGTGACAGGAGGTGTCCCTTTCTTTCAGAACAGGAACCAGGGTTAAACTACACAAACAACAGGACTGTCTGTTTTTTAGTTCATGTGTACTTTTATCCATAAATAATTCTAAATATCAATGGAAAAACGGAAACTTGTGCAGTTTAAATGTTTCAGCTAAGGATACAATAGGGGGAAGGGATTGTAAAAGGGTGGTGCTTACCTCATCCTGTCTGCTTTAATCCTCTAATTAACAAGCAGAGTAATGAGTTGATGAAGTGACCGATTAGTTGACCCCTGACCCCTAAACTCTGACCTCTGCACCTTCCCCACTTGCCCCTGCCGACGGACGGGGAACATCTTCAGTGTACTGGCACACTGTGCGTGTGTGTGTGTGTGTGTGTGTGTGTGTGTGTGTGTGTGTGTGTGTTTTAGGAGGTATGAAAACAATAACAAATACAGCAGTGAGCAACAGAAAACTTAGATAAACAAACAGTAGCGAGTGGAAAGACACTTTAACCACCTGAGAGAGATCATCTTGTCTCGTGTTCCAGCGGAAGTTTGTTTAAGGCGGCTGTGAAAGGACAAAACAACAAAGAGCGATGCGATGGAGATAGTGTGCTGTGTAAGCATATCAGATGAACACAATCCCATTGTTATATCTGATAGCTCTTTCATCGGACCATCTACAGTAGAGATGTGCAACTTGAGTCAGGGCTTCAGTGCATGGACTCATATTTTAAAGACAGGGGCTCTTGAGGCATCTGTTTATGGAACTTACACAACAACAATAAGACAGAGTGCATGGTGACAAAGATACACACACCTAAATCTACATTGACATCCATGTGTGCCGTTAACATGTAGCAGCCCCTAGGGGGTGTTTCTGCAACACACAGACAATAAAGATATTAACTATCACTCACCCTAATTGTCTCTGCTAGACAGACACACTTGTTCTTACACTGGTCACAGACACATACACACAAACTAGTACCGTATAGCCTATGGACATACACTCTTGCACAGAAGACCTGGGGCTGATTGTATTTTCTGGCTGAATATTGTGCAGGGAAGACAGGATGTAGTGGGTAGCAGATATCCCTCCTTCCGTTACCTTTACATTTTCAGTAAGATGACATTACAATTGAATTTGTAGTGAATTTTATTTACTGATGCTAAGATCCAACTTTTAAAGCTGATAACTAACCCTTGTTGTTGCTAGGACATCGATCTGTTTACACAGACACATTGTGGCGATTATGGTGGTTTAAGGTTGTGGTTATAGTTAGGGTTAGGTAAGTGGTGGTTATGGCTATAGTTAGGGTAAGTCTCCAGGAAATGAATGAAGCTCTATTTAATTTGCTCTAAAGAGATGAACTGTGTGTCTCCCTGTGCTGGCTTTACTTTTACTGGCCTGTATTTCCCCTCATTGAGAGAACCTGTTTGTCTGTGTGTTCAGGTGGAAGATTAGTGAGGTTGTTTGACTGCGTCTTATGATTTGTGTTTTAACATGGCCCAGGCAATAACATCAGAATGAAGAATGAACAAGTTCTTATGTGTTTGTCTTTCCTGTCTTACTGATTCCCTTGTTGACTCTTTGTGTGTTCTCATCCCTGTTCTTCCTGTGAGCCTGGTGGTCCTCTTTTCCCCCCTTTTCAAAATTCTCTGCTCTCTCTCTTTCCGTCTTTCTCTTCCTGTCTTTCTATCTCTCTCAGTCATGCAGGCTTATTCACATCTACATCCATACTCACATCCAGTCCCTCCCCCACATTTATGTGTAGTCTTTTCTCTCTGTCCCCTGCGTGGCTTTGTGCTGCTGCCACAATGCCAGGGGCCAGGCGATGAGGTCACTCTCCACAGGAGAGCTGCAGGCCTGACTGAACCTCGACCATCCCCACCACCATCCAGCGCACAGAACCGTCCAGCAGTCTCACCTCCCCCAGCGCACCAAATCTCACCAGCCTGAGCTCAGACAGCTTCACCTTTGAGCCCATGCAAAACACAGAACAAACTCATATTAATTTTGAGGAAGTTTTTATCTGCCAGGCTGTATGCTTGCAAGCTTGTGCAGACAAACATGCATAAATGCATACAAGTGCACACATGTATGCACAAACACACACACTCAGATGAACAGAGAGCTGGAAACTTTTGTCCTCTCACACACCCTTTGCTGTGTTTGAACCTGTTCTCTGCTGCCTCTTCCGCCCCCTGGGCATCTTTCTTCATCATTTGCTCCATCCAGTTCTCCATCCAAAAAACTTTAGAAAGTTATGAGTCATGTACAACTGGTAGAGTCCTTTGAGAAATTTGGATTCATTCCAAAATGTACCCCGGAGTCTGCACAGGCCAGTTTTCCAGGTCATGATTCATCCCTGCCTTCTCATCTGTTTAGACCATCAATGTGAATATGTTTGTGCAACAGGTATTGTGTTGTCGGGAAATAAATCTCAGAGAAGTGATGCGTCTGTGTATGCATATATATCTATTTGTGTTAAAGCACTCAAAATTTGATATGTTTGCCCGATCACATTCTGTATTTGTTAGTATATCACTTAAAACCATCTTAAAATATTTCCATTTGGAACAATTGTGAGTTGATATAACATCACACAACTTAAACATGTCTTCCAAAAACAACTCCCACGTGATCTAGAAACAAGGCATTGGAAGAAAGTCATTTATGGAATATATGGAATTTGAGTAATCCATCTAAACAAAGTATAAAACCAAAGCTAGCTAATTAACATCTCTGCTAATGCTGCTGTGTGATGTCCAGCGTCACCAAACCGCACCACAATGTAAACAATTACAAAGTTGGCAAAGACAACCCACCATTGCCATCGTGTATCACTATCGGTCTCCATCCCTTTGAAACTTTGTTTTCTGATGCAGTAAGCAGATACAGCACACATGTATGTTTTTGCCAAAAAAGAGAGAGAACTTGTCTGTCTTATTGGGTCGTAACAGGAGTTTGATCAATGGTTCATCACGGGGGAAACTGTGAATCCTCTCAGTCTCGCTTTGGAAAATGGCCCTGGTTATCTACTTCAACCGCTGGAAGAGTGAAAGTGAACAGGAACAAAGAATGTAGAAGAGAAGGAGTGTATTTAAAAACATCAATGACACTTTTAAGCTCACACACACTTGTCTGTCACGGTCTGTGTACAAGTATATCTGTGAGTAATGATTTATGGCGTCTGTGATCGTGGACGGTGTCATGTTTCATTTAGTGTCAAGGAGTAAATGTAAAAGTTTGCCTGACAGCGACCTCAGTGATTGTTTGCCCCTGATGTGAGGACACGATGTTCCTGCAACCTTTCAGGGGCTTTACAGCTCAGCAAGGGCCAAAATAAAACCCACTAACTGACCACCACGCATTAGCCAGGGACAGAGCTGCCCAGCGCACTACAGAATAACCGGGGATTGGCCCATGGCCTCCTATTGTATACATCCCGTCTGCTTTGTCTATGCTACCGTGATAGGTTCCAGTGCTCAAGCACAGACAACAGTCTAGTTATAGCGTGTTAATTCTCCCATGACCTCCTCTTTGGTGTGTGGGTGTCGTTCTTGTTGAATTTCATTTAGATTAGAGGCACTCTCAGAGGCTTGATTCCATGCTTGATAATTCTCAATGTGTCATGTCTCAGGGAGCTTGTATCATTAATGTTTAGGTCTTCACAGAGCAACGGGGCTTTTCAGGAAACAGCTTTTTTAAAAGCTGCTACACTAATGCTGTCAACAGATTGTCTGCAGTGCATGCTGTAAATTGAGAATAAAGACGGTTCTGAGACAGGGCGATAAGAAATAAATTAGAACACAAACAAACCTAGCAAGAGGTCACACCACACCAACACACCCTCCCTGGCACAAGAACAGTTTACAGAATACATTAACTGGCACGATTCTCAATCATCAAGGTCATGGTTATCCCAGGAGAGTGTCGCATTTGAGTGAGCACACAATCGTTCTCATCATATCCAGAATCATGCAGCCATTGGCATATTCCATGTCTGCATGCACAAGTTGCTAGTTGGTTGCTCAACACTGCCCAGGTCTGCAGGCTATGTGTCCCACCAAGCTGTCTGTTTATAGAAGGGAAGGCCTTACGTCAGTCAGATGTAAGCTATTGAATGCCAACTATTTCGCTCCCCTCATCTCCTCCTTCATCTCTCTACATCTAGTCATCTCCTCACGACTCTGCCTTCCTCAGGCCTGTGGCATTTTTTAGATTTCTATCTCCCTCAATTTCAGCGTACTGTGTGTCTGTGTGTTTCAGAGTGCATGTTTAATGTTGTGTTACTTCTCAGGTTTAAAGGAAAAACAATTATGCTTCCTTCCATCTCTGTATTTTTATTCTGGGACTCCTTTAGAGTAGCTCTGCACGATTACCAGTTCAAAAAAAAATCCTTAATTACCTTAAACAGCTTTCTAAAACAAGCTTTTTTAGCTCCCGTTTCTTCAAAGCACCCCTCCATGAAAGCCCATTTTCTTCTGATTGTCCAACTTCAAGAAGCGTGCCAGAGGAGTACCTCCCTGTACGTCCTTGCTGTGCTGTGCCTGGAGCAGATAAACGTATAAACGACCATGACGAGATGACCTCAGCTCCATACGAAGGTAGAAAAAAGATGAAGAGCCTAATATTCAGAGCAGTTTGAAGCCAAAGCTTTTATATGACTATGCGACATCGTAACATTATACAAATAACATAAAATAAGTACAAACTTAATAGGTCCCCTTTAAACCCCTTTTTAACTGAAGGGAGCAGAAGTTGGAAGAGGAAGCAGAGGAAAATACCTGCCTATAAGACGGCGGCATGTCCTGTGATGTTCAGCAACATGTCATGATTTGTGTGTGTGTGGCTGAGATTACAAGAGGAAAGGAGAAAGAAGAATATTGTACACAATGGTTATTTCTGAATATATGATACTTGTGCATTTGATGAAATTCCTTTTTTTAACTTGCTGGCAAGGAGTAGAATATGTTCCCCTGTCTGTCTCTCCCTCTCTTTCCCTCGTTCTAGTGAAGGTCCCATATAGACACATCAAAGAGGTAGAGACTTAGTCCTGTCAACACCTGATTCAGCCTGACCCTTTCCCCCTCAAGTGGAGGAAGGGGCTTCCTTTTCGCTGCCCTGGGGCCATAAACAATAGATACATGTGTCATTAGGAAAGTGTGAAAATGAGCTGAACATGTTGATTCAATCTTGACCACTCTGATCTGACCCAGTAGGAGAAAATAAGGGAATGTAAGCAAGGAAAAGAATTGTTTTGACAGCACAGCGGCCTATTCCCTCTGCTGAGCAAATGTGGGAAGGGAAAAGGAAAGAAAGTGATAGGAAAGACAGGGAGAGGCAGCAGGGTTGGACATGTTTGTAATGTTTTTAGGTTGACATCATGGCTGCATCAACAGGTGGTATGGTGTTGGATCATCAGGTAGGCCTGTAAAACAGCTGAGTACATACAACAGTTTGAAGAGGAAGTAGCAGGAAGCCTCGATCCATATCAACAACAGCGTGTCAGACTTATTTTAATTATTTTTCCTGACCAACAAGACTCTTCTCAAATAGAGGAATTTCAAAATAAGCTACTCAAATGCCGTACAACAAAAAAAAAATCTTGGGATATTAAACATCAAAGATTCCGATGAGGCATGTATTTACTGTCGGATACCGGCAAGGTACTTGATGTTTTTTCTCCACCCTGTAACACATCCTCCTTTCTCCTCACATCCTCCTATTAACCGCTCCCTTTCTCTCATGCAGTCTGGGCCTTTCTTCCACTGCCATGCCACTGTGCCTATCACCTCCCTTATACCCACCCGAATGTGTGTGAGTGTGTGTGTGTGTGTGTGTGTGTGTGTGTGTGTGTGTGTGTGTGTGAGTGAATAT